>JAHBCN010003350.1:0-35000 GCA_019359885.1 Listronotus oregonensis | reverse complement strand
TAAGTTAAGACGGCCCGGATCTTTATATTTTTTATATTTTAGTTTAATTCGTGAGGTAAGAGGAGTAAGAGGTCTCTATGCTTAAAAATATTATTTTTGTTGAATATTGTACATACAACACATGAGATCTGGTCGTTATTAAGTAATATTTTACACCATTTAACGCTATTTGGTCCCACCCAGTCCTAAAGTACACCTTTATAGGGGCGATTACTTAAAAAAAGAATAAAATAGTGTACACTATTTCTTAATAACAAACAAAACTAGTAAACTTTAATTAAGCAATATCTTTTGAAAAAAAAGCTCAGAGAATTTATTTTTTTTAATACTTTGATTAATATTGCATACGTTTTTAAAAAAATATTGTAAGAACCGTTTGCAGGAAATTTCTAAATAAATGCGTGGCTTTCATACATGACAGATATCGACAATTTGATTGTTAATATCTTGTTTCACAGACGATAAAACATTTTGTTTTTTTTTCAGTTGGATAAAAGACACTGTTATTGACCATTTCTTTTTATTTTATTTGATTTTTGAAAAAAGTTGTTTTACGAGTGAACAACCTTAAGGGTAGGAATATAAAAAAAAGCTTGTTTGTAATAAAACAAATTATGTCATTTTCATATTTATTTCATCTAATAAATGTAAAAATAACATAATTTGTTTTATTACAATGAAGTTATGAGTTAAATCCTATAATAAGTATATTGCTGCAGAATTTTAATAGATTCAACTCTTTTTTACAATTTGACCTATAAATGACTACTAGGTATTATAATTTATATTGTATTAATAAAACCAAATATTTGTGTCACGTAAAGTTATTTAGTATTCGTAAGAGGATTTATATTTTTCATCTATCACCACATCATAAAATATGACACACATAAAATATAATTAACAACAATATTATTTAGCTTTTGTATTTTTTTCTTTAAAAAAAAAACAATAATAACGACATGTATGAAAACATTATTTTATAAATGCATTTATTATTGTTTTTAAATTTTCCCTTACATTTTACATACCCTATATTTTTTACAATAAAAAAATCTCTTTATTGTCTACTATCCCAATTTGTACTCACTAAGTATCTAGTCATTTTACTTCTATTATATTTGCTTATTTATTTGGGATGTTGTTTTTCATATATTATTATGCCTTAATACTTATACAGCGTTTAAGATGTTTTAGTCATAAGAAAAGTTTGCCTATTTTGTGCAAAAAAAGACAAACAAATGTGTTATAAAAATATATTGAACATATTCCTTAAAAAAGATTTTATGTTATATTTTTAAATATACAACTTTAAACATTTAAAATGTTAAGTAACATTTTAAAACTATATTGTTTAAAGTTTTAGTTTGGCTGAAAACGTGACACGTATATGTAACAAAAATTTCAATATGTAGGTTTATGTAAAGGGGTATTTCCTATACCATATATTTATAAATGTTTACTAAATTTTATTTTAAAAAATAAAATAAATATAAAAAGTAAAACCCACTTGATTTTTTTTTCCTTTTGTTTCTAAATTTTCTGATTGAGGAGGGACAAACACAAAAGTTATTTTTCCTAAAACTTACCACAATCTCATCGAAATTATTTACTATTTCTGCAACATCAATTAATTTGGTTTATTGCAGAAGTATTATCTTATAATAAAAATTACTTTTAAGCAAAAAGAAAATTTAAAACAGCTTACACCCTTTTAAAAATTTGAAGCTGATTAACTTAATCGTAGAAAACATCAAATTGCTGAATACCAATAAAATTTATATGACATATGTGTCTAAAGTTGACAGATTTTTGTCTAAACGATGTCAAAGTTAGAACTTTAGAAGCAATTATTTCTGAAAATCTTAAGAATTGAAAACTTTCGTTTTAATCAATTATCAGTAGATTCATTTAGAAAAAAAATAAACTAAGTTTTAAATGTTTCAATTTATAAATAAAAAAATATATACATAATTTTTTCTCCAGTTAAAAAACAATTGGCAACAAAGCCTACCTAGAATCCCTGTCCCTAAAGTAAAGTCAGTTGTAGATATTGCTCAGTGGCCCGGCAGCGATATTTTTGTTTGTTTTTAAATCGAAAAAATATGCCGATATGTTTTAAAACGTAGTGCAAATGTACCAAAGATTTTTAAAAACGGAATGTGTGCAACCGAGAAATCCTATTCTTTAAGCAGAATAAAAAAGTGCTGTTTTAAAACATAATAATTTGTGTTTCTAAAATGGATGACAAGCCTATTCTTTTGGTACGTACAACTATTTTTGAATAACAAATAAATACCAAACAATAATTATTTGTTGTTTTTTACTTAAATTTTATTTCGAATTAACTATTAAAACAAATTGCAAGAAGCAATTTTTATTATTTGTATGTAAATGAACATTTTCTTAAAAAAAGTAAATATACAAAAGATCACAAAAAACGTTCGACGGTCGACTCGCATTCGATAAAACAGGCGCGGTGTTGCCAACTTTTTTAAACTTTGAAAGGTCATATTTCGAAAACGATTAACTTTTGGCCCATATGTTCTTGGCTTTTTGACTTGTGTTGTGCTCCACTATCGCCCATTAAAATGGTGAGCGTAATACTTTTTACACCCTGTATATTAATATTATATGTATTTTAAAAAAACTATAGCATTTTAGGCATTCTTATAACAATAAAATAAAAAGTTGGTTGACTAAATACCCCTTTTAAAATAGAACATTTATTGTATTAAAACACAATACCTTGTAACTCCATATATTATTATATAGAAATCATTTTTGAATATAATAGTTGAACATAAACCAATTTAGTTATTGGATTAATATTTAAATTTAGTTGCTTTGTTAGGTGCACCATTCATAAGCATTAATGTTAATTAATAAAATTATGTTTTGCCGCATGACCTAAAAATTAATTGTCTTTAATTTTATCCTATGTTATCCATTTTTTTTAGTAATTGACATTATATGTTGCAAAAGTAACACTGTATTTCATTATGCAGTACATATAGTGTTATGTTTTTATTTAAAGTTTTAAAATTATATTTACAACGGTAAAATATGGGGAGAATAAATTCTTGATTTGTAAACATAAATTGTGCCGATATCTTAATAGCATTCGAACAGTGTTAGCTTAGGTATGCGTCAATGGTAAACTTAGGCAAAATAATTAATATTAACATCTACAAATGGAGTCTTTAAAGTTAACCACATTATGCTTATTATTTTTGTAAACATTTAGAATAATCTTCTTAGATTTCGTTTAAGCCTGACTAAGCGTCAGAAGCATGCCGGGCACTTTAAATATCCGTTTTGTTTAAACATCCTTACTTTAGCCCTAAAAGCATACTTGGTGCTTGCTTAGAAATTAAATTTTTATGATTTGTTTAAAAAACTGAATGATGAAATTATTGCGACAGGTTTTAAAATGCGTAATAGTGTTTTTTAATGGTAATAGATTTCATTATATAGAAACTATATATTTTGTTGTTAAAAATCTTAAAATTAAAAAAAAAAGATGTGGACCAACACATACTTAAATCCCTTAAATGGCAGATACTAAAAGAAAACAACAAAAAATTAAACTAACTGTTTAATATATTTTGCTCATATAGTAAATAAAAAAATATATCTACATTATTTTTAAGGCCAGAGCATAAATTAAAAATGTAGTTTAAACAAAAGTTAGTAGTCACAAGTATGTTTGTGTGTGTTGTGTGCTGTTATAAAGTACAAAATTTTGTTTAAATTATTAATATTGTCATAATATTAAACGACTTAATATAAATAATAAAATAACTTTTGACAGCAAGCCAACTACATACTGAATAAAAATCATTTTTAATTTGCGTGACCAATTTTTCTTTTATGCCAGGCTAACACTTAGGATTTTTTCCTTTTATCTCTAAGAAATCCAATTCACACTAATAATTTCAGTAGGACCTACTTTTGGTAAGTTTCCTTTCAGAAACATATTTTTGTCATAGTTCAGTTACCGTGTATTTAACTGGATTAATACTTTTATTGAAGTTACTTTTTTTATGTTTTTAAGTGTATTATCGGCGAATGTTTACCATTTATAGTAGATATGGTGCCGAGACAAAAAATTCTCATTTTTCATCGCTCCCATCTCATTATGTCCTATCTGGGCAAAATTTTTTTTCCTATTGTTCAGTGGCTCAAGACAAGACAAAAGAACACACCTATTTCACCGAGAATTTCTCGAGACTATGCCGTACAAAAAAAAAATTATATGCCAGTATAAAAATATTATTAAGAGATTAAAATAAGAAGTAAACATAGTATATTTTAAAGCATATGGGATCAGATTAAAAAATATATATGCTTTAAAATTTTCTCTTTTGTGTATATCAAACAAAAATGGATGTATAAAGTTGTGCATGTTCTAAAAATGTATTTTTGTACAGCATAAGTATACACAATAAGAAAATACAAACAAAAACTTGCAGGGGTGTTTTTACACCTTTTGTGCCCCTTAAACCTTTAAAAAAATAACAGAGGCGTTGCAAAAAAAAACGCTTTATAATTAGAACTATATGGTTGCAACCCTTTAAAATAATCGCGACAAATTTTCCGTTGTCCTTTTATGAAATTTTTTAAAACGATAAGAAATTTTTTCTTTCCTTAATACCATCTTTATTGCAAAATTGGGGACATATTTATTTATCACTTTCAGTTTAAATGCGAAGCTACACACCGCGTTATTTTTTAAAAATATATTATTTAATAAAAATTATGCCAGCCTTTTATAACTTTTTTGTTCTGAATGTTATTAAAAGAGATGTATAGGATATCGAATAATACTTATTTTTGATATGTGGCCGAATTTTATTCAGCCCTGGCAAAACTAAATTAAACTTTAAATTCTTAAATAAACACTTAAAATTATTCTTTAATGTATTTTACTCTGGTAAATCTTTTAAATATATCATGTCTTAAATATGTTTAATTTACTAATTTTACTTTTTAGGTAAAAATAGGCAAGAAGTCCTACTTCCTAATACACAATTTCATTTTATTTTAGGTTAGACCCTGGCACTTTCGCATTGTAAAAAAAGGTGCCGTAATATACAATATTTGCATGTTTTAGTACTTGGTGGACGTTGATGGAAACTAGGAACTAGGTATCTAAAAAATTGACATTCACGGCAACTTGTAATTAGGTTTTATACATCGGGAGCTATTATAAAATTAACAAAAACCTAAATTTAAATAAGGTATTGTTGCTTGTCAAAAATTGTAATGTTGTATCGTAGACAAACCCTCCAAATTTATTTTTAATATTGGTAAGAACAATTTTTTTTGGTACATCGATGGTTTAAAGACATATGATGATGTATTTAGGGTAAGGCCCAGAGCGACCTACAGTTTTTCATTGATTAGGCAAGTCGCAGAATGCCAAGTAAAAATCTCTATCCAAACATGTGTTCAAAAAAATGTTAAAAGAGGATATTACTACCAAAACATACATAATCTCTGAGACAGTTAGGTTGCCCTAAAAGGTTTGAACCTCCATCGTTTTACATCAAAAATCAAGGACTGGCCACCGGAAACAACAGGATAAAACTGCTCAGGAAATCTAGAGACTTTACTAGCCTTAATAAACCCATTGGTAGACAGTATTTAAAGGCTGCACATGTAGTTGTAGGTTGTTAAAGTGACATTTTGTCTCATAAAAGTCCTATTAAAAAAATAATAATTAAACCACCTTACTGTATTTTTATAAAATATTTTATTTGTTCATTTTACAAAAACGTAGAAAGTGACTGTTTGGAAACTGTAATTTTAATAATTTGCTGTTTTGATTTTTGTTAGTCTTTAATTCGTGTTGTGAACTTTTGTAAAAAGTGTGCTTTTAGTGCCTTGACGAGATTCACAATGTGTCAAAGTAATGAGAGTTTAATTTTATTTTTCCACCTATTTATAGTTTTTAAACATTTTAATATTTTTAAATATAAAATCGATCTTTTTCGATAATGGTTGCTTAACCGAAGCAAGTCATTTTTTTGTACATTAAAACAGGCAATAAAAACAACAGTAGACAGCTTGAGCTTTTGATTATTTCATTTACCAATAGACCAATAGGTAGTTCAAAAAATAACATAAGGATCACTGACATGCACCACTTGGTTAAAAACATGCGATAGCGCCATCTGAGAATCTCCTGGAGCGTACTCAGTTAAGACAAGCAGTGGGATTTCTGACAAACTACTTGTCATTTATATAAACACTTGCAGCTTCACACGTAATATGCAACTGCAATGAACTGACGTACAAAAGACATGCTCTGTTCGGAAGTATACAGAAGGAAATTCCTCTTTCACCTGAACATATTGGTAGACGTCTATTAGATCTTTAAAATAAAAGTAAACTTCCATAACAAGAAAGGCGAGCACAATAGGCCAATAGGCTGCACGCTACAAATATGGGTAGGTAGATAGGTTTATTGGACTTTTTACGCCCTCCACTGCAACCGCTCGGTCTATTGTGGCTCACACCTTTTCTTGTGTCGCTACCGGACACAAGCACAATATGTGTTCTGATGTGTTCTGGTGTCCCTGTCTCCTGAAGAGTATGACGAGCAGACGGTTAGATCCGTTATGCTCTCCTCTCCCGGTCTAGTGACGTGAGTAGCTACCAGTTCCTTGTTACAGGAACCAGAGGTTCTTTCTGAGGCCGCATCTCCCCATAGAAACGGTCCTATCCGTTCTCTGTTTAAAGCCAGGGAACCCTTATCCCTATAAAGACGGTTCTGTCCGCCTTCTGTTTGGATTCAGGGATCCCTTCCTAAGCATGTGTTTGTTCGGGATGGATTAGCTCTTCCCCGTGAGACAGGCGCCGGTGACTTCAGGGGCACCTTTCGAAACGGATTCACCCGTTTCGGCCGGCGCACCTTTGTCTGCTTGTGACCTTCAGTGGCACCTCTCGAAACGGATAAGCGCACCTTTGTCACTTTTTTTCTATGAAAGCGGTTCTGTTCGCTTTCTGTTTGGAGCTGGGGAAGTAATTGTCCACCACGGCAGAGCCCCGCATTACCGCAGTAAGGCTAAATAGGAGAGGTCACCCTGTATCTCAGAGGCACTGTTGGAGACACCTGTTTAAGGTACAGGATGTCATTCACTCATCAGCACGGTAGGCTAACACCTTGAGTTAAGTCTGGTGTTCATCTTAGCTTAGGATCCCGTTCCATACGCTAGCCAAAAGGGTTGCCGATAACCAGCAACTCTAGCGCATGTTCCAAAAGATCCTACTGGGCCCAACCCCGACGTGTGAACACAGGTTGGGACAAATATGGGTACGCGACCAACCCCGCTTACACCAACCAACCAACCATCCAACCAAGGATAAGTCCGTAAATTAGGGTACAGAAAAACCTACCTAATCTCAGGTAGATTCTAAAGCAATATATTTTAATAATACTATATGTTTTCTTATTCAAAATGACTGTAAAGAAAATCAATGCGCAATTTTATACATTAGAACGAACGAACGAGGTCGTTTGTTGTTGTTTTTTTTCCGATAAAATTAAGGACGCTAAGTGGATCAAGATATATACTTTTGACGTGAAAATAGTATTCTTACTCTCGTTATACTTCAAATACGTGTAAAGTAAAGAGATTAGAATAAAAGACAAATTTTGGGGTTTAAATAAACTTGTAAGCAGCTGCTACCGCTATACCACGTGTTTGTAATTTAAAACCATTTTTGATAGTACTTTAAATAAATCCAAAGAAATTAATAATCGATTTTATCCAATTATTGATTACTTACTGCTCTTGATTTAAAAGCGACTTAGTCATTGCTTACAAACAAGATAAGTTAAATATAGGCCCAAGTTTATTAATTAAGTAACTATAAACATTTCTAAAATATATATAATATGCTAAAATATTTTACTAAATAAAATACAGCTTATTTAAAAAAGCTTTAACTCAATTATCCCCGTTTTAAAAAAAAAATATATATAAAAATATAATATTTTGGCTCCTGTGTACATTTGAAAGACCTACGTAAATTTTTAAATTTTAAAAGAATTTTAGTTTAGTACTTTTTTTCTTATTTTTGCTTAAATTATCCAATAATTAATTTTGTGCTATTTGTAAAAATAGAATATTAAAAAAATATATAATACCTTTTTAGTTTAAAAAAATATGAATAACCATAAAGTCGAATACTTCTATGCACAGTTTGTTGTACGTTAATTGTATTTTACATATGCAATTTAAATTAATTAAAATGTAATGCAAATTTAAATTCTTTTTACGTACAGTGTATCAAAACGGACTAAAATCAAATACTAAATTTAGTTTATATATATATATTTAAATTACCGTCAATAATTATAAAATATTCACCTAACAAAATAACTTAACTGTAATATTTATGCACTAATTTAATTGGAATTTGTATAATTTTATTATACCTGATCGAGTGCCAAATACAATTAATAATTAAAAAAGAAATAACATGATTTAAATAAAATGTTATTTTATGGATAATATATGTTTAAACGTAGTTTTAAAAATTATTTTTAAATAATAATAGGGAAAAATAAATATTTTTAATTTTAGAAAATATTATTAAACGAACGAATAGTAAATAATCCTTAATATTAATGGGATTTTCCAGAATTAGAAAGATGTTTAATAGTCGAGGAAATGAAGCAATGCATTATCGATTTTTTGTCTAGTGAGATAAATTCGATTCATATTAACGTTTGAAAACTTTGTAAACAAATTTAATTACCGGCAAATAAAAAACTGCATTTGTAAATTAAAAAAAATAATTTTCGACATGTATTTTAAAAATTGCAATTATAAAAAATTTATAACTAGGTGAATAATGATGGAAATAAGCCCAAATTTGTTACTCGAGGGTTATCAAGGTCGCTGAACACGAAAATGACATTGGCAAGGACCTGCGGAGTAGCTAGTGCGCGCAAAGGCTGGTGTAAACGTCGTCTTATAGAATTGCATAAAAATTCCTCCTTATATCAGCCCAATTTTGTTACTCGGGTGTTTTCGAGGTCACTGAACTTGACAAGGGCCTGCAGAGTACCCGTGGTGCGCTAAGAATGGCATTTACACCATTCTTAGCTCAAACCGGGTACTCCGCAGACCCTTGCCAATATCGTATTTGTGTTCAGCGACCCCCAAATACCCTAGTAACTAAATTGAGGTTGATATTAAGAGAAATTGTCGTAAAACTCTAGATGACGACGTTGACACCTTCCTTAGCGCCCAGCAGGTACTTAGAAAATGCATTTTTTAAAATATGTTCTATACTTTTGTGGCGGATTCATGTTTTGAAATGTTTTCTTTGGGAGTGAACGCACCACGTATGGGGCAGCACCAACATTAATCAAAGAGGTGAGTATCTTTTTAATTACTTGTTGGGGGAGGAACTTATAGTTAATAATGTAGGGACCGAACCAACCTTTGTAACTCGTAATAGAAAAGAAGTACTGGACTTAACAATTAGCTCAACCTTCCTAAGTAATAAAATTACTAATTGGAAGGTATCTTCCGAACCATCTTGTTCGGATCATAGACACATTCGGTTTGATATCGAAACGGGGCCCAGACCTGTGATACAGTATAGAGACTCAAGGAGGCTGGATATGGACGGATATTAACTATCCCTAGAAAACCACCTCCAGTCCTGTCGTACCACAATAAACAATCGCGATCAGATAGAGGTGGCTGCGGAACAGTTAAAAACCCCAATTATTTCATCCTATCACGAAAACTGTCCACTTAAAAGGAAGGAAGACAACAAAAACACTCCCTGGTGGAACAAAAACCTGAATACGCTGAGAAAAGAGGTCCGTCGACTATTCAATCGGGCAAAAGTAGTGGGCAAATGGGAGGCATATAAAACCGCCCTAACCCACTACAACAAGCAAATCAGAAAAGCAAAAAGAGAATCCTGGGAAAGGTTCTGTGAAGGCATCTCGAGCATACCGAGCAGCACTAGAATTTATAGGATTCTCTCTAGAGAACCGGTTCAGGAGTTAGGATCACTGGAAAGACCAGACGGCTCCTTTACCGAATCTAGAAAACTCACTTCCCAGGAAGTATAATACTATATAGGCAGCCAGAAAATCTCCCTGCTGGCCGATTAAAACGGCCTCAAAAGAGCGACTGGCTGACTTCTAACAAGATAATAACAGCACAAGCGATACGGGGTGCAGTGGGCTCATTCCTCCCCTATAAATCGCCGGGTGAAGATGGCATCTTTCCGGCACTGTTACAAGTCGGTCTGGAAGTGATGCTATCCTTTTTAATAAGACTTTTTAGAGCTAGCCTGGTGTGGAATTACATACCGACTAGCTGGTCGGCGACTAAGGTAATATATATATATATATATATATATATATATATATATATATATATATATATATATATATATATATATATATATATATATATATACATATAGATTCTAAATTCTTGGGGATTCGGTCTAGGGCTGAAGTAAAACTCTTTTTTTACTAAACGCCGAGCTTTCGGAAATTTATTTTTTCCTTTTTCAAGGGTGCAAAGTGAGTTTTCTTAAGGCTAGAGTCTTTATAAGAAACATAATCAATTTATTGTTTTACATGTTAGTGCTCATAATTTTTTAAATTTTTTAACATTTATACATCCTGGTGTTTTCTAGAACATCTTGAAACATGTTGATGTTTCAAGATGTTCTAGAAAACACCAGGATGTATAAATGTTAAAAAATTTAAATTCAAAAATTATGAGCACTAAGATGTAAAACAATAAATTGATTATGTTTCTTATAAAGACTAGCTAAAAAACTCACTTTGCACCCTGAAAAGGAAATAAATTTCCGATAGCTCGGCGTTTAGTAAAAGTTTTACTTCAGCCCTACGAATCCCAAGAATTTAGAATCTTTGATTCAACTACTCGGTCAAGACTACCCTTCCACGTTTATATATATATATATATATATATATATATATATATATATATATATATATATATATATATATATATATATATATAAAGGTGGGTCGGAATGGATCGAACCCCAAGTCGCTAAGACCAATAAGTCTAACCTCCTTTCTGTTGAAAAGTCTGAAAAAAATACTGGATGTCCACATAACGGATGGCCCACTCAGGGTTCACCCCTTTAAGACACACCAGTATGCATACAAGACGGGTAAATCAACAGAATTAGCCCTCAACAACCTGGTGGCAAACATCGCCAGCTCCCTGAAACAAAGGGAGATGGTGGTGGCTGCATTTCTAGATATTGAAGGAGCTTTCAAAAATGCGTTACCTGACTCCCTGTATGAGGCTGCAGCTTCTAGTGGGATCAGTCCGGTCATATGTGACTGAATCAGGACCATGTTAGAAAACAGAAACATAACCACCCATATGCAGGGGGAGATGATCAGATTTAAGGCCGCCAGGGGGTGTCCGCAGGGAGAAGTTCTATCCCCCCTGCTGTGGTCGCTCCTGGTGGATGACCTGCTGGCCATACTCTCTCTCTCTCTGGGAGATCGATCTGCAGGCATATGCAGATGATCTAGTCATCCTAATTAAAGAAAACTTTTAAGAGATGATTTCGACCATCCTTTAAGAAGTACTAAACACCACACAAAGCTGGTGTCAAAGGGAAAAAATGACAATAAAACCTAAAAAAATGGTTATTTCCCCTTCACCCGAAAGAGAAACCTGGTTCTTGAGACCACCAACTCTGCAAGGTGAAACAATACCATTTGCGAAAGAAGCTAAATATATGGGGTTGATCCAGCTCTTAGCTGGAATTTGCATCTGGAAAAAGTCATCCGTAAGGCGATTCTATCTTTCTGGACAAGCCGCAGGATCTGTGGCAAATCCTGGGGCATGCTATCAAAACAGATGTACTGGCTATACGTGACAGTCATAAGACCAATGATCACGTATGGCTCTGTGGCATGGTGGCGTAAGGGGTAGCAGCGGCTGACCCAAGCAAAGCTATCTAGCCTACAGAGACAGGTTTGCCTAATGATCACGGGCGCGCTGCACTCGACACCAACGGCGGCCATGGAAGCCCTCCTAGGACTGCCTCCTCTGCATATCTACTTAGAGAGAGGCAAGGTGGGCAACATACAGACTCTATCAAGCGGTCAGTAATAAACCGCAGGCGTGTCATATGGAGGGCACCAGTCTCCTCAGGAATGTCCTGTCCTGTGACAGACTGGGAATGCCCTCAGACATAATGCCTACAGCAACCAATTATAACCGGCCACCGATGGATCCAAAACCAAAGACGGTGTTGGAGCTGGAATATATGGACAGAGGCCGAGGGCAGAGTTTTTCTTTAGCCTGGGCACTCTCGCAACCATATTTCAAGCGGAGGTATTTGCTTATTAGGATGTGTGCTAGATCGCTGGTTGATCGGCACTGCACACGTAAGACAATTAAAATATTCTCTGATAGTCAAGCAGCTCTTTAGGCTTTTGAATCCAGCCGGTGCAATTCGAAAACCGTCTGGAATTGCAAGGATGCGCTGACCAAACTGGGTCAAAACAATAAGGTTACACTACTGTGGATACCTGGACACACTGGCCTAGAGGGTAATGAATCCGCAGACTTCCTTGCCACAAGGGGGGCGGAGACAAAATTCACAGGGCCGGAACCGGTCATCGGTATATCTTATGGAACGGCCAAGCAGTTCATATCAGCTTGGACACAAAGAGAAAATCTTCGGTACTGGCATGGACTTCCAGGTCTTAGACACTCGAAGGTCTTCATAAGCCCACCGAACCAATAATGTACTGTCAAACTACTGGAGCAATCAAGGGTACACCTTAAAACTCTAGTGGGACTGTACACGAGTTATCCAACCACCTAATGCTGAATAGACTTTTATTTAGCTTAGTATGCATTTATATTATATAAAAATGTTTTATTTCCAAGTGTTAAGTTAGTCAGTTGAATAACGTTATTTTGTAAACTTAAAGATTTTGTTAATTTAAAGATTTTGTAAAATTAATTAAAATAAAATTTTTTAAAAAGTTATCTACGGTATTTGATAACTTAACTGGCGCAGTCGTGCGGAATTTTCGGAATTGATTATTGACTATCGGCGTGATTGATTGACTATCGTTCGTCGGGGTCAAAAAAATCGAACTAACCGAAAATAAAAGTTCCTACAGAGTTGTTTGCTGTGAGGTGTCAGAGTGTATTTCCGGACATCGAAACACCCAGTACATTGTGTACCTGTTACCTTAAGCAATCGGAGGTTGGACCAACTTTGCCCAATTCTCGCAAGGACCAGGACAATTTGGAAGGACCACATCGCCAACCAAACCCTGACCTTATAGATATGTTTAGGAGCCTCAACATAATTTTTATGTAAGTGCAACTGAACATATGTCTGAAATTAATGATATTTTTGACAAATTAGTAAATCTAGATTTGACACCTTCAACTGACTCTACTTCTAGTTCTACAGAAGTAATTAGATTAATAAATCAAACTTTAAATAACAGTACCGCAGGTACATTATCAAATTTACCTTTACAAAATTTAAGTGAAAATCAAACCAATTTTTTATTAGAAGAGAATTTAAATATAAGCAGTAATCTTACAATGCCTCAGTTTAAACCTGAATATTTAAATTGTGTGCCACAATTTGATGGCAATCCCAATGATCTTAATAGATATTTAGAGTATAATAGATACCTTTTACAGACCCAATGAACCTAATAATTTTCAAAATATTTATTTACTAAATTCAATAATAAGTAAGCTTAGTGGAAATGCAAAATTAATTTTAGGGACTCAAAATATCGCAACTTGGGATGAATTAAAAATTATTTTAAGTAGGCATTTTGCCGACCAAAGGGATGAGGCTTGCTTAAATAGGGATTTAGTTATGCTTAGACAACAAAATAATGAAAAACCAAGTGATTTTTATGATCGTATATTGCATATTTTAAACTTACTCTGTTCTTACATTAATATTCATGAAGTTAACGACGAAGCAAAAAATTTAAAAAGAAATATTTATAATAATTTAGCTTTAAAAACTTTTTTATCCGGTTTAAGAGAACCTTTAGGTACAACCATTCGTTGCATGCGTCCTAGGGACCTGCCCGAAGCTTTACAATTTGTTACAGAAGAATACAATACCCAATATTTTCAAAATATGTCTAAAATATCAAACCAAAAACAGCCGATTCAACACTTTAGACCCACAAATATTTCCCAAAAACACCTCCTCATGCAAACAAACCGAAGTTAAGCTGAGTCAGCCAATCATTAATCGCCTCGACTACACTGATCAATGGATTATTGTATTTCCGACTAAACAGAATATCGAACTCAAGTGCCAAAGTCAAGAAGAAATCCAAAACATCATGGGTACATATATCTGTCAAATTCCCATTGGATGCCAGATCAGCACAAATTCCGAAGTAATCATCAACGAAAAACGGGTGACCAAGTCTAATAACCAGCCAATTTTATTTCCTGATATTCAAGAAGCCAATACATTGTTGCCAACTCTAAACCTAAGTCTCCACATCCAAGATTTAAAGTTAGATGAACTTCACCTCCTGAAGAAAGAAATCGTTGAAAACCACCCTCAACTGTCATTTGATGATATTAGAAGACCTCCAAGTTTGGGAACTATAATCGCCTACATTCTGATAGTAATTGTGTTCAGTTATGTAGTCTACAAAAGAAAAATTTGAATAAGAAGAAAAAAGTCTCTAAAAGAAGTAGATGCCCAAGAAATTCAACTACCCCCGCTAGCGTAGGAGTTGAATCTTGTGAGGGGAGGAGTTATCCAACCACCTAATGCTGAATAGACTTTTATTTAGCTTAGTATGCATTTATATTATATAAAAATGTTTTATTTCCAAGTGTTAAGTTAGTCAGTTGAATAACGTTATTTTGTAAACCTAAAGATTTTGTTAATTTAAAGATTTTGTAAAATTAATTAAAATAAAATTTTTTAAAAAGTTATCTACGGTATTTGATAACTTAACTCACGGGACACTGCATATTGAAACACCACATGCACAAGATCGGCCTAGCGGAAGACGCCGAATGCCGCATGTGCATGGAGGGGGATGAATCGGCAGAACACATACTGTGCTCGTGCCCAGCAATGGCACGACTAAGATTCGCAATCCTCGGCAATGACACCTTGTTGCTGAAGGAGGTGAAAGATCTCTCTCCCAACAGGATCATCAAATTTATTAGGAGTCTGGACCTGGTGGGAGAAATATAAAAAGGTGTGAGCCACAATAGACCGATCGGTCGCGGTGGAAGGGTATTATACCCCCTCACTTTAAACCTACCTACCTACCTACCTACTCGCATTGAAACTTTCAAGAAAATGAGACCACTTTGGTCCAGGTTCCGGGATATAGTGAACTGGTATAGGGCTAAGCAGGCTCACCTTGCAATAAATACACTTGTTAGAACTACTTTGATAAAACATATATTTATGTGCCACATTTATAAAGGAAATATCCCTAAATTGCATGAAATAAAAATAATGTTATAAATTTAAATTATTTATTAAAATAATAAAATATTATTTAAATATATTTGTAATTTAATTTTAATTTTAACTCATATAATACAACTTTAATTGTTAACTGTATTCGTTTTAATTATTTAATTTTAATTAACTAAATAATATACTATTTAAAATAGCACACATTTTCTGTTTTTATTATACTTTTTTTGTTGAATTTTTTATTATTAATTTTTAAATTACGTTACAATATAATAAAACAAAAATGTATTGTTTTTACAGTTTTTATTTAACTTTTTGTATAATATATCAAATATACCAAGCTAAGCGCAAGGTAGTGCACAAGACCAATTTTTGGCCTGGGGCAATGAGTAGGTATAGTAGACAAAACATGTCAACGTGTTTTCCCTTCAATCAAAACTTTGTTATCGTTCCCCATAAAGGTATGATATAAAGTATGTAAATTTACAAAAATATTTTAATTACTATAAAAAATGGGAAAGGAATTTAAAGGGGTTTCTGGGATATTTGATTTTAACAATTGTCTATTTTACTACTGACTCACTTACTCTCTTACTCAATGACCAATTAAAATTAAAAGAAACCGCCACCGAACATTAAAATGAGCGATTTTCGTACTCATATGCAGTCAATAAAAAAAAGTTTTAGAAAACACATTTAACGGACAAAACTTGGTCTAATTCAAGATCTCAGTACTTTAAGAGACCGAGATTTTTGGAACGGAACATACGGAACACTTGCGTAAGTGTTTTTGGTGTGACAAAAAATTTAAGGAATTATTTTATAATCCCAAAAGAGCGACCGCAAAAACACCATATTTTCAGCCTATTTACTCACCTTTGCCAGAGACCTTAAAAGAAATTCAAAAAATATTCTGCATATGTCAAATTATCGGTTATGAAAATCAAGATTTTTTTAAAAATCTTAAAAATACAAAATAATTTATTTTCGTAATAATGATGGCGAAAGTTTACCCTTAAACTCGCAAAAGGGATTAAATCATACCCTAAATATGAAAAAAATAAAAAATTACTTAAAAAATCTAGAAAAAACTACTAGGATATTTTAAATTATTAGAAATTAAAATCGTGTACCTCCCACCAGTATCTATTTAAGGAAACTACCTTTGTAACGAGGGGGTGAACTGTCCCCGCACGTGATAATGTACGAAAATATCATAGCAATATAAGAAAACGGTCGAATATTTTATAATAGATCTTACCTTTTTTATCATAAACATTAAACTGACTTTATTTAAACATAAAAAACTAAAACTATGTTTGAATAATACAGGAACAAGTCAAGGTGTTATAAATTAAGAGAAAAATAAATAAAGTATTTTTCATTGATATCTACGAAATACAACCCCTTTAATGAAGAATAGTGTTCTATGGGAGTTGATATAGGACAAGTAAGCGTAATCCTTCTGATCAAAAAAGTAAGAACTATTAAAAAATATTTGACACTTTTTTTTATATCTCTATGATATTTTCGTAATTTATCACAGTCGGAGGTATTTCACCCCTTTCTTACAGGAGTGATTTTCTTATAGACACTGGTGAGAAGTAAACGATTTTAATTTCTAATTATCTAGAAAATGTTAGTAGTTTTTGCTATATTTTTTAAATAATTTTATTTTTATTTTTTTATTCAGAAACGATTTTAACACCTATGAGAGTTAATTTTTATTTAAAATAAAGTTTTGAATAATTAGGACAAGTAAGCGTAACAACTACTAAACATTCGAATTTTTTTTTAATATTGCTACGATATTTTCGTATGTTATCCCCTTTGGGGGTAGTTCACCCCTTCCTTACAGGGGTGGTTTCCTTATAGACATTGGTTGAAAGTACACGATTTGAATTTCTAATTACCTAGAATCTTAATATTTTATCCAAAATTTTTTAAGTAATTTTTTACCTTTTTTATACTTTGGGTATGATTTCACCACCTATAAGGGTTGACTTTTATAAAAAAAAAGTTTTGAATAATTAGGATACGTAAGCGTAATCTTTCTGATCAAAAAAGAAAGAACTATTATAAAATATTTAGTTGTTTTTATATTGCTATGATATTTTCGTATGTTATCACTTATCACGTTCGGAGGTAGTTCACTCCTTCGTTACAGGGATGGTTTTCTTATAGATACTGGTGGAAAGTACACGATTTAAATTTCTAATAATTAAAAAAATCCTAGAAGTTTCCTCTACATTTTTTAAGTATTTTTTTTTTATTTAGGGGATAATTTAACTCTCTAAAGCGAGTTTAAGGGTGAAAAAAAATTTGCATTTGTAAAATTTTATTTTATATAAAAATATAGTAGGAATCGCTTTTATTCTTAGTAATATTAATCATATATTTTAGTTTTGTGTCATCTTATCAACCCCTAATTAGGGGTGATTTTCAATATTTACAAAAAAAAAAATAAAAAAATATGCTCATTTTGATTTTATATTATTCCTATTTTGAACATATGCAAAATATTTTTAAGATTTCTTTTAAGGTCTCTGGTAAGGGTGTGAAAATAGACTAACATTGCGGTCACCCTTTTACTCTATAATAATATGCTTTAGGTTTTATAGTTAATTTATAGTTATACCTTGCTTATAAAGAGCAAAATCAAATTAAGGATAAAAATTGAATTGTTATGTTAGTCAGTCGGATAAAACTTTTTACTTTTCTATATTCTTACCTATTTCTCTTTATAAAATAAATGGGCTTTAAGAAATAATTTAAAAATTAAAAATAGCTCAGTAACTTTTTCTCACGTTAAAAAACTTTTTAAACAATGCAATTTAATTAACAAATTAAAAAAAAATAAATGGGTATACCAAAAAATACAAATATGTGTATCGATCAGTTGTTTCATATTATAAAAATATTTTTAATTTTTTCTTAAATTTAATTAATAACCAAAACTTGGCATGTTAAACTCCTTCTATTTTTTTTTTGTTTTAGAAGCCCATGTTTAAACTTATGATTTATTTTAGTCTTCTAATTATTCTTTTATTACAGATATGTTCTACCCTAAGTTTGCTGTTAAACCCTTATAACTGTCCCTTTTATCTCTAACGAAGACCATTTACATTACAATTCTACCGTACAAGGAATAAATATTAAATTTCTTTAAATAACCTAATCTGTCGAGGACCTAAATCAAAAATTTTAATTGGGACTAAATTAAATTATGTTTAAACTTTTAAACAAAAATGGTTATAATCTCGAATACTAATTTTGCGAGCCTTTTATTGATTTAAATAAGGTTTTATCTTTATTTTAATTTTGCAACGACTGCAAATTTTTAAAGTTTTAAAGATACTTACTAATGTTGTTTTTAAACCCAATACAAATATAATTAGATTTTATTATATTATTAAGTGTTCAACCACTGGGAAAAAGTTAGCATTTTCTCGGTGGTTGGTTGCAAATCTTGCTTAAAAGACTTTTTTTTTAATTAAAATTTGTAAGCAAAAATAAACATTCTCACATTTAAAAAAATGTTTAATAAGTTTATCATTTTTTAAAACCATATATAATGTATTTTGAACCTATTAACATATTTGTTTAAAATATAAATTTTTAAACAACTACTGTATTATAATGGCCGCTGTGAATTATTTTTTATGCTGTCAAAAAGCACAAAACTGCCCTTGACATTTGTTTTGTATTTAAAAAATAAAATACAGCTTTTTATCAATTAAAATAATAAAAAAAATCCCCAAGAAACCCGTATTTGATATTGTAAATACAGAAATTGTTTAGATTGTATTTTTAATAAACTGTATGTAGTTGATATTAAAAAGATTTTAAATTGAAAGGTTGACAAGAATTTTCATAATTATTTTTAAAAAATGTATAATTTAAGATAAAAAGTCTAAGGTCGTTAAAATATATGCCATATTATTTATAGTTAGTTAGTTTAGTGGATAGAAAAAAATCAATACTAAAAACTGTTTTGCATGCAAATGACATATTAGTAAATTACTTTTAAAAGGCATACTACCAATTAATTCAAACCTTGAAAAAGCAAATATTGTCATGGGCCAAATTTAAAAGTAATAGGTAAGGTTTAAAAAAAAAACGCAATAAAATATGATACAAAAAAAAACTAGTTTTTAAACAGAAAAAAAAACACAGAGGGACAGAAAAAAATTGGATTCATTTTTATTATATCTGTTTAGAAATACTTTGTTATGTCATGATGGTAAAGAAAAAGCAAATTTAATAAATAACAAAGCCAACAATCAACAACAACGATCATTTAAATAATGTTTTTCCATATTTAGAAATATACCCATTTTTTTTATATAAAAGTACACTTAAAAGAATAATTTTGTTTAGAAATCAAATTGTACGTCTAATAACATTGAATTACGACTATTGTGACAGGTGGTTTTAAGATAATAATTTTATTTTCTACACTTATAAAAACCAAGTTATTGTGTTTACCATACAAAAGCCTGTTAATTTTAATCACAAGCAATTTTTTTAAAAAGATCCTTAGAACCCCACAAAATTAATAAAAATTATTGTTAATAGACCCTAAATTAAATACTTTAGTTAAAAAAATATATAATATCAGTTAGAAAGGTTATTTAAAGAAAATATTTTTACTTTGTTAAATATTTAAATTTTGTTAATGTTACCCCAGGAAAATACTAAACATAAAAACTATTTTTATTTCGCAAAGAAGCAGGGTAAATATTTAAAAGCAGCAACTTCCTAAAATGAAAAATGATTCTATTATTCGGCTAAGACTGATTAAAGATTAATTCTTTCGGTCTTAATTAAATTTCATTGTAATCTTATTTTAAAAGAAAATGTCATGTACGCAAACAAAAACTGTCGATTTTTCGTAAAAACACACCTATAAGGATATATCGCTTATTCTTAAATTTTGGATTTTAAAAACTTTACCAAACGAAACAATAATTTACTTCGGTTAATAGTAATAAATTACTAAAATAGTTTCTTTTATGTAGTTTGGGTCTAAAACAAAAAAAAATAGGTTTTATGCTGTTTATTAAAAAAACTCCCCCTCATATTATTAATGTAATAATATTTTACGTAGTTTGAATTAAGCATTCATTAGTGACTTTCCTTTTTATCCACTGCTAGCCTTTTCTTACAACACTTTCACTTAAAGGCCAACCATGTCCTTTCTTTCTAATCACTATACTTTACTTTTGAACCTTACTTACATGTCAAATTAAATTTGACAGAGAAATACTTGAACAGCTTATAACTTTATTTAGTTACAGAAAAAAAAAGAAGGCAGTAATTCAAACTGCAATGAGAATCTAGTATTCTCATCGAGAAATTTAGTTGAATATTTCGGTAATGCGCCCGAAATACTAAAAGAACTTTTAGACTATGGTTTACAGACAAAACCCAAAGTCTTACTGAAATTTAATAGAATATATCGGCGCCCGATATACAGGAAAAACTTTCAGACTTTCTTTCTTTCAAACGAGAAGTCCTTCGATGCGACTTGAGACCTTATTGGATGCGTCTACCTGCCACGGTTCACGGAAACATGTCGATGTGTTAGCAATGCCTAGCGACGGTGGGTTTCCTTTGATTTCTTAATTTTAGATTGGAAGCGGAGATCCGAAAATTAAATGTTTGTTTCAATATGTAGAATTTAATAAAGTGCTGTTGTCACGTCTGTTTAGGAAATTTACTGTTTTATTTTTAGATTTTTATTATTTTATTACAAATTAAAAAGGATGTTTGCTCACTTTTGGCTACAAAAAAAAATAGCTTGCAGGTTGCAAGATGTGTTTCTGCAACAAACACATAACACGTTCTAATCCAGAATTGTATTAAAAATTTCAAAAATGTGAAAATATCGAGGGTGTTCTTTCTAAGAATTTAAACCAAAGCCATGTTTGGTAAAACCGGAAGTGACCGAAAAATATGTGCAAAAACGTTTTTTTCCAAATGCTTTTTACACAAAGCAAATATTATTTTGATACATCTTATACTCTAGAAGTTATGACTTGTCTATTATATTCATTGACTCCCAGTATGTGCTGCAAATTTGAAATTTATTTTGACTTTACAAGAAACCGCTATAATTAAATTATTTTTTTTAGTAATACCTGGTATAAAACACTATCCACTAGATAGGTTTCAGGGTTTAGCCAAATTCAAAACTTTCTTGTTAAACAAATATTCTTTGCTTACGCATTTGTTAACAGTCTTTATTACATTTTAAATAAAAAAAAAACTTTTTATCATTTTGCCAAAATATAAAGTCTAGAAAACCGCAAACAAGACGATGTTCATTGAATGAAACTTTACTTTAAAACAAAGCCTTTGTATTTTATTAAAATTCTTTTGTTATTCCCTTTTCTTTTGGATGCTAATAACTTTTTAGAGAGCCCTTAAAAGTAAGTTGGGATTTTTTCGCATATCAATGTAAAAAAGTTTTAAACATTTTTTAATTTTTTAAGATAAAGCGTAGTGCTGCGGAATTACTAACAAAAACCAAACATTGAGCAATAGTATTTTACATAACAAAAACTTAAAAAAACCAAACGAAAGTAAAGTACTTTAAACTTAATTTTACTTCGCCAGTAAAAGATACTTAAAGAAAGACTGGTTATCCAATGTAAAGTATAAAGCTTTACTACTGGGTTAAAAGTATTTTTCTTACAGATTTTTTCTTTAATTATTATAATAAATTTCTAGTTATACAGGGTGACCCAGTCGGACACAGAGCAACAGCAGATTTGTTAGGTCAAAATAATGCAATTAACGTAAACTTGCCTTATTCCAAAGTTGATAATAACCAACATACAGAGTGTCAAACTTTTAATTTTGTTTTCTTTTTTTCATAATAATTGTTTAACTAAGTGACATAGCGGTACAAAATTGGGGATTCAGGGGTTCTTTGGGGCGAGAAACTTAAATTTGTCCATACTTTTGATGTTGCTGTTAGAAGGCGCCAGATACGGCCTACCCCACTTGTTTTAGATGACATAACTTTTTTTAACCTTAGTATATTGACCTGTTCATTAAAAAAGTAGTAACTCTGCGTCAAAAATGTATACTTCATTTAGGTCTCTAGAAGCAGCTTAAGATAAATGCATTTTAAAGGACCCAGCAATTTTCATATCGAAAATGGTTTTCGGCCAATTGTTTTTAAACTTTGCAAAGTAATAGTTTTAAACACGTTGATCAAAAGTCTCCACGAGCACAAAACCCGAAAACCCCTCTAACCCCCGAAAATCAAACTCGAAAGCCCCCAAAATCCCTAGTGACCTTTAAGAATGATTTGGGGGGGTTAGAGGGGTTTTTAGGTTTTGTGCCCGTGGAGATTTTTGATCAGCTTGTTGAAAACTATTACTTTGCAAAGTTTGAAAACAATTGGTCGAAAACCATTTTCCATAGGAAAATAGCTGGGTTCTTTAAAATGCATTTATCTCGAAAACAGTTGCTCCTAGAGACCAAAATGTGGTATACATTTTTGACGCAGAGGGAAATAAAGTTACTACTTATTAAACAGGTCAATATACTAAGCTTAAAAAAAGTTATGTCATTTAAAACGAGTAGGGTATACAGTAGCTAGTGCCCTCTACCAGCAACATCAAAAGTATGGACAAATTAAAATTTCTCGCCACAAAGAACCCCCAAATCTCCAATTTTGTATAGTTATGTCATTTAGTTAAAAAAATATTATAAGAAAACACAAAGACAAAATTAAAAGTTTGACACCCTGTATCTTGGTTATTATCAACTTTGGAATAAGGCAAGTTTACGTAAATTGCATTATTTCGATTTAAGGAATCTGCTGTTGCTTTGTGGCCCATTACTTCTGGGACCGTACAACAATATTGTTTTTGTCATTGTGATTTTTAAAAAAGTAATTTCATTAACGAATAATTAAAAGCGTCAAATTAATTTGTGTTTAGTTAAACCAAAAAAGCCAATAGTAAGCGGAATAAATAACATTTAACGTTTAATAATTCAACTTAGTGGGCAATATTTTTCGTACTTATTTTACTTCCTAAAATATGAAAAAAAGTTTATATAAACATGTTTTAAAATATGCTCCTAAAATAGCTAGAGCCCCCGAAAGATGGGCCCTAAAATCAAATTTTGTATGAGCCTATCTTGAGTAGGTGTCCTCTTAGGTTATCGTGCCCTGTTAGCAACCCTACTGTTATGCGAAGTATTTTCCTACTTTGTCTGAGTAGTTCTTCCTTCGTTTTTTTGGATGGGACCCTTATGAAGACCCTTCCATGTCTTATTCTACCGAGGTTCTCCCAGTATTCCTTGTGTTTGTTTCAGATCCATTCCCTGGTTTGCCCTCGTGCCGTGGTTTTGGTCACTCCAAGGGCAGGTTCTGGTCCAAAGTATGGTGTGGATGATTCATGTCTCGCTAGCTCATCCGCTTTTTCGTTGCCTTCTATTTCCGAATGTCCTGGTACCCACAGGAGAGTTACCCTGTTGCGTTCTTCCAGGACCTCCAGTTCTTTTTGGCATTCCTATGTCAGCTTGAACGTTACCTTGGGGTTTGCTAGTGCCCCTAGAGACGCCTGGCTGTCTGTTATTTTGCAGATCCGCTTGTTTTTGTAAGCCCTCCTGTTATTTTATTTTGCACAGTGCAGCAAAGCATATATTTCTGTTTGAAATACAGTACTGTGTGTTCCTAGTGGAATGGAGAATTGTGAATTCTTCATTTCACTGTACACGCCCGCTCAGTTGTTGTGTCCCAAACCAAAGTACTAAAATGACATAACTTTATATTCCATAAAACGTTTATAAAAACTTTAAATTTATAAACTTTTATTTATAAAATCACATGTTTGGACCTTGCTGTGCATCATCTACCTAAAAGTACCAAAGTTTTCATTTAAATTTGACATATTCGTGGACTAACGGGGATCAATTTTTATCCTAGATGTCGTTGTAAGCAATTTACGAATATGTTTGCCTAAGACATCTAGATGGTGATATTTGTAAACTTTTTCTACAAGGGTTGTTTATTTTAAATATTTTTGACGGGATGGCCGTAAGATTGTATTTGACCTATAATGGTGTAACCATTCCTAATGGAGACGAAAGACGGTGTAATCATCTTGGTCGGCTTTTGATTAATTAAAAGGCTTTCTAATTTTAAAGCAACTGATTCTAATAGTCATACCTACCAGGAAATTCTGCTTATAGGTTGTATTTTTAATCTTATTAAAGTACATTTTAATGTATAATGAATAAAAGCATAAAAATTGGCTTAACCTAATAAAACAACGAAAAAGCCTTTTTAAATGCAAACATTATTTAAATTTTAAAATTTAAAATAAAATAATAAAGCCAATTGGGCATATAATTTATCTGGATTAAAAATTATTAGGTAAAGTTTGGCATCTTTTTCTAAGGTCTTGAAATATATTTGACGCTATTAATTTTAAATGAATGCGGTCCTTAGGGCCAGTTATTATAAGTGTCCTTTTCGCTTAAACCCCCTTCACCTATTTGATATTTTACAAGATTTTAAATCAGTATTAGTAACATTTGAAATGGTAATAAGTATAGAGCTTTGTTTGGCATGATCTGTAATTGGCTTAGTCCAATTAAATAGAGCATAACAAATTACTGTAACTTATAGGTTGTAATGTATTTTAGACCTAATCAGTATTTATTTAAATTTTTTAAAATAATTAAACCTAATATTTTACTTTAGGAAATAAATTCGTGCTTAAATTTATACAATAACTTCCTGTTCGGATCATACGCCACATATAAGCTTGAAAACTGTAGCATGTGCTTTTCTAAAATCTGTCAATTTTTATTTTAAAATGACGTTACTAAAAACAAATAATTAAATAGATTATAGTTGAACTACATTTTCTCAGTAGCAAAATGTAAATAGGTATGTTAAATCCTTAGTAAACGTGTAATTTTTGTTATTTTTTTATTTAAAAGTTTGACAGAGGCAACATGACATCATCTGGATACAGATGGATCCAAAACCATGCAGGGAACTGGAGAGGGCGTGTAAAGTAAAATGAGGAACTCCCAATTCTCCATTCCACAGTTCTGTATTTTAAATTGAACTGCACTGTGCAAAAGAAAATGATAAAAGGGCTTATAAAAACAAGTGGATCTGCATAAAAGCAGATAGCTAGGCGTCACTAGGGGCACTAGTAAACCCCAATGTAACGTCCAAGCTGACATGGGAATGCCAAACAAAACTGGATGAACGCAACAGGATTATTCTCCTGTAAGTATCAGGACATTCGGGAATAAAAGGCAACAAAAAAGTGGATGAGCTAGCGAGACAGGGATCTTCCTCACAATACTTTGGACTAGAACCTGCCCTTGGAGTAACCAAAACCACAGCATGAGGGCAAACCAGGGAATAAATCCGAAACAAACACGAGGAATACCGGTCGAGCGTCGATAGAATAAGTAATGGAAAAAACTTTATCAAAAGAACAAAGGAAGAACTACTCAAAAAAAAAAAAGAAGGAAAAGACTTTGCATAATAGTAGAACTGCTAATAGGGCACGATAATCTAAGAGGACACCTGCACAAGATAGGCTCATACAATGGGGACCAAAGTTGCAGAATGTGTGACAAGGGGGAAGCAACAGCCTACTAATTCCTGTACGAATGTAGGGTGTTGAATCACAAAAGACAGGCATTATTTAGGCAACCGAAAATGAGCCCACAGAAATATACAACCAACTAGTCTTGCGGTTAGACAGACTTGTAGAAGGAACAAGACTTAAGAGACAATTAGTATAAAAGGAAAATGGAAGATTAGGCACAAAAAGCCCAAGAGGCTGCTCTGCCTTCGGTAGTAAATTAAGACGGCTCCCAGAGAAGAAAAGAAGAGGTCACATGACAGTGTGTGCCTAAAAATATAAAGTTTTGATGTTAATATTAGAATCCTATGACTTGCACCTATACAACATTAACACGCTACTAATACGGTAACGCTAAAATTTTAGAAATTTTCTTGGTGAATCAAGAATTATACGATATTTGCAAACGCCAAATATTGTTACTGACTGGCGTTTACGGCAGGACTTTTCATAAAAAAAAACATGAGTTACTTTATATATAAATATGGCCTTTTCTTGTTTAATTAGGTAAAAAAAAAAAATATTGCCTATCTGACAAGTCTTAAAAAAAGTAACAAATTTTTTGGCATCACTTTTGTCTTAACATAAAATAACTTTACGGTAGAGCTTATCTTGAGTGCAATGGGTACCGGTACCTTTTCTGTCACAAAAAAGTACGATAACTCTATAATCATTATCAGAAACTGGCACCCAAGGAGTCTTAATGTAAGCCATGACATAGCTTTACTTTATATAAAACTAATAATAGTATTAAAAAAGATTAATACTAACTGGTCCGGCGTCATCTGACAATCTCCTTTAATTAAACAATTCTTTCTTACTCCTTAATGAGACGGCCCACATATCTGTTGCTAAATCCAATCTATTTTATGTGGGTCGATAATACATTGTCATATTTTGGCTGGTTATTGTGTTATATAAATTAAAAAGGGGGACAATTTTATGTATTATGCGTTTGGAAGACGATGCAGAAACATTTGTAGGACATTTTAAGGTATGGTAAATATCAAAAAATGACCAAAAAATCAAAGCGTGTGCATTTAGATATTATTAATAATTATAAGAGAAGTCTTAATAAATGGTAAGATGACAAAAATTGCCAGTGGTAGTGGTATGGACGATGTGTCGGAGAAAGTGATTTAAATTTGAAATTGTCTTATATTAAAGGCCATATGCAAATGATAAAGCAAACTTACATGACACTTACAAAATATGTATGTAGGAAACAAATGGGTACTGGTAGTGAACGTTAGAAGTTCGACCATCTTCCAAAACTCGACAACACAATATTGTTTTAAGATAGGCAGAGATCCAAAATTGCATCTCTGCGCCTTAAAGCACTAAACTTAGGGATTTGCTGCAATCAGACTTTATATTAAATATCTCTTATTATCTCTTACGACACGGGCATTTTTTCGGAGAGTTGGAAAGCTTCAAGTGTGCAACCTGTCCCCAAAAAAGGATCCAAAACTCTCCCTTCTAACTATAGACCTATGTATTTTCTTTCTGTTATTTGCAAAGCAATAGAAAAAAATCATTAATTCCCAAATCTTAAGTAACTGGAAAAACATAAGATCTTACATGATAGGCAATATGGATTCTGTCACAGTAGATCCACAGCTGATCTCCTTTCCTTTGTCTCACACAACTGAAACAAGTCCCTTGAGTTTCTTGGTGAATCCCAGATCGTTGCTCTTGACATATCCAAAGCTTTCGATCAAGTCTGGCATGATGGGCTTCTTAACAAATCTTGTTTGTACGGTCTTCCACCTAAGCTATGCTCTTGGCTTTCCAGTTTCCTTTCTAATCGACGTATATCAGTTACTGTAGATGGTCATTCCTCCAGCTTCTACCAAATTAATGCTGGGGTGCCCCAGAGCTCAGTGCTGGCACCCACACTGTTTCTTCTACACACTAACGATCATCTCTCTTCCACAATCAATCCCATTCATAGTTTTGCTGACGATAGTACCCTTTACTCTAGTATTCAAATTCTTAAGCCACCATGTAATTCTGAATTGGAGAACAAGCGCAGGTCAATGCAGATATCTCTTTCACATGACCTCAAACTTATCTTGGATTGAAGCGCCAAAAATCTTGTTCAGTTTAATGCCTCGAAAACACAGTCATGTTCGCTGTCGCAAAAAAAAAGTCTGTAAATGCACATCCCTTACATATGAGCGGCCCAGTTCTGCAGAACAAAGAGTCGTTTAATCTTATCGGCGTTACTTTTGAGAATAACCTCAACTGGCACAAACACATTACATCCATAGCCTCGGCACCTTCAAAAAAGCTTGGATTCCTCCTTCGAGTCTGAAAATATTTTTCTTCTTTCAATCTGTACACTCTGTACGTATTCCAAATCAGACCCTCTTTGGAATATTGTTCTCGTATCTGGGGAATGGCGTCTCCTACAACACTTAGCATTCTGAACTGTATTTAGAGAAGAGCCGTTCGTCTTATTAACGATCCAACGCAAACAAAAGGGCTTTCTCATCTGTCGCTCTTCTATAGATATTTTCACGGCTTCTGCTCAGAGGAATTGGCCAGTATGATTCCTTCTCCGGCAGATCCCAACAGAGCACCACGTAGTGCAACTTTTATGCATCTTTTTACAGTTCAGTTAGAGATGCCTCGAACTTTCCGCTTTCTTCGTTCCTTCATCCCTAAAGTGTCAAGACTATGGAACCTGCTGCCCGCAGAAGTTTTTCCTTCTCCTCTCAATCTCCAAATATTTAAGTCCCGTGTGAATAAACTTTCTCTCACCACATTTAAGACACCCACGGTACGTTAGTACTTAGGCATCAGCTTTTGTGGACTTTTTCAAGATAAAAAAAAATGTTTTTTTAAGTTCTTATTGTTTAATAAAAGTTTTAATACCCTTTGACCAAAATTTCTATTATATTTATTAGAAACCGTCTTTGCTTTTTTAAAATTTGTTAAAAAATTACTGTTTATTTTCATCAATATATATTTTTTTTATTTTGTCTTTAGTCTACTTTTCTTTACAACGTTAATAAAATTTAATTTAAATTTAATCTAGTTTAGTAATATCTATGTAACGAATTTTAGATAAAAATGGAAGTTTATTTGCATTTCTAGTTTTATTTTGGACTTTAAAACATTGCATCTCATGTTCAGAATAGGATACCGGACCGGTTAAGGGTTAATAATTAAAATATACTCTATAAAATTATTTTTTAAATTTACTATGGGATATTTTCTTACTTAAAATCTTGTCTTTAAACCTAATTAATGACATGACAAATACGGTATAAATTTTCTACGTCATCAAAATCTTGAAAATTACTTTATAATACTTCTCTAAGAAAAAAATATAATTTTAATTAAGGTAGCTCGCCAAAAAGTAAACAGATTAATATGTATTAAATTTTAAAACCAATATTTCTTAGCCAGAGGTTTTAATTTTGCCCTTATTTTACTTTATAAAAAGTTTTCTTTAATATTAAAGTATTTTAAGGCAAAAGAATACTAATACTGAATTTGATTAAATTAAAATTAAATTGGGGTAACCAAGAAAACACGTTGACCATAAAATAAACAGCACCGAAATTGGTTGTAAATGTAATTCTTAATTTACTTTGGACTTTAAAATAATACTTTATTAGTAAAATGCCATTAATATATTAAGAGTATCATCACCAATTTTTGATTGTGAAAAAGTTTAAATAATTTTAAAAATTAGCAACAATGATACAAAACTACAAATCTTATTTATAATATTTCTTTTTAACAAGTGCATTTCGTCTATTTCTTGCATACAATACGAAAATTAAAATATTTTCAGTGGAGAACCTGGGTGATTCGACCTCAGAATCGAAATACGTTAAATATATTAATATAAAAGCTTCTTAATTATGTTTAATAGATAAAGTACTAAAATGTTCACCCATTTTTTTAGACTTTTAAAAATTTTAAGAAAGAAATTATATGAAAAAAAAAAATTATGTCAGGCGGAAAGTGATGCAGACATTGCTAAACCACAAATTAATTTACAGTCGATGTATACAGGGTGATTCACTTTGAGTGTTCTATTAGAAGTTCTGGGGAACCAAAAATACGAACTTTTTGAAATTTGGCACACGGTCATAACAGGTGATAAGCTACATTTTAATAATGTTGTAATTTAACCAAAACCAATGGAAACATTGTAATTTTAAATACAATACTCCACTTTTTATTGCATATTCGGATTCTACACAAAATTCAAAGTAGTTTTTGTTAACATCTTCCTATATCTATACTTTACCGTTTTTGAGAAAATAATAAATTACTATTTTTTTTTAAGAAACATCACCATGTCAAAAAGGTTTAATATTTACGTGCCCAATCGAGTTAGATGCTAGAAATTTTTTTTGGGGTTAGACAATGCGTGTATTTAAAGGATCCACATGTTATTATAGCAAAATATCTTATAAGGTGTCCCAAAAAAATGCATTTTTACAGATATTAAATAATGATTAATTTTTTTTTAAATTCAAGATACTGTATTTTATTCTATTTTTGAATAGACCAATAATTTATCTACAAAATGTTCGTACATCTTTTTATACCCATCTGCCACCATTTTTTAAATACAAACGAATTTTAATTTTTTCCCTGTTTTAAAATACCATCCATATTAAACCACCAGCTTAATTTACAATTTACCTAGGTAGGCCATGAAAGTTTTTATTTTAAATTGTCCTGACAACTATTTGACATAATAATTAAAAATTTGATATTTTGTTTAATTAATAAGGCTTAAATGCTTTAAAAATTAAAATTCGCCTGTATTTAAAAAACGGTGGTAGATGGGTATAGAAAAATGTATGGACATTTTGTAGGTAAATTATTGGTCTATTCGCAAATGGGATAAAATACAGTATGTTGTATTTAAAAAAATTGAGTTTTATTCATTATTTAATATCGGTAAAAATGCATTTTTTGGGACACCCTGTAAGATATTTTGCTATAATAGCATGTAGATCTTTTAAATACATACATTGTCTAACTCAAAAAAAAAAAAAATTCCATCATCCAGCTTGGTTGGGCACGTAATAACGTATTAACTGCACTAATCCCAAATGATCGTAAAATTTATTATCAAAAGCCACTTTACGGAGAAGTTGCGCAATTTTTTTTTCATCTAAAAGCTACGAAAAAGCGCTACCAAAATGCAAAAACATATTTTTTTCTTACACGCTTTTACTGGTTGTGATACGACGTCTGCTTTTTTTGAATAGAGGTAAAAAATAAGTCTATAAATTTTTAAAAAATTTCAGGTTTACGTAATGCAGCCAAAGTATATAAATATGTTAAGAAAGATCCTGTCAATATTTATCAAGCTGGTGTAATAAGCATTTTGTCTTTATATAGTGCTCCCAAAAACTTTAAAGACCTAAATATTTTTAGATTTTATTCTTTTGTAAAAGATATAGCTAAAAACACCAGCGTTCAATTATCATCATTAGTACCTACAGTAGCAGATTTTTACTAGGAGCACTGGGGCGGCAAATTTTCTGGGGCGGGGCGACGAAGTTGCTTAAAAAATGCATGTGTTGCAGTCATCTATATATTATGATAAATAAAATAACTTCTTTCAATATAAAGATTATTATACACGTTGCAATTAAATTAACAATAAAGTTCTAGTGTCTTAAATTGTATAAATTGGGAGCTGCAAAATTCACAGGTCTGGAGACACAGTAGTGTCTTGAGCCAAGTGTGCGTTTCACATATTGGGCGTGAGAGTACGGGTGTCTATTCTTCCATCATATGTCATCATAACCTCAGCATATATTTAACCTCATCTTTATCATTATTACAGATCTTAGCACCTACAAGTATATAGTATACTAGGTATGCTTAACTTAGCACGCATAAGTAGATAGTGTATTAAGTAGTTAAGCTTAGCATCCAAGGTATAATGTAAAAAAATAGTTATGGAAAGATTAGTATACCACAACTCTACTGCATATATTTATCAAGTCAAGACTCACTACTGGATGACAAAGCAGTTCTTTTAGTAAAAATAAATCAAATAATTGGATTGGGATGGCTTAAATTTGGTTTAATATTTAAAAATTTATAAACTACCATTCTTGAGAATGTTTAAAATTATCAGTCAAGCTCAACGCGCCCAGTGGTCCGTGCTTAATTTATTCAAAGCAGTCACCGAATACTCGTATGTAGAAAAACTATAACTTTATGTAATATTTTGGTGATTGGCGACATTTTCTTTAGTGCCCAGAGGCGGCGCTAAGGTTAAATCCGGCCCTGAGTACCTACAATGTTTAAACACTGCATCGAATGCAGTGTTTAAACATTTAAAAAAAGTATATCTCCAAGTACAAATCTAGTATGGAGGGTAAAGGTATCGGAGGCCCATCTGTTACTGCTGTTTGGCTTTAAAACTGGCCCAGAATAGCAATAAGTAAAAAGGTGATGGTATAAACTTGACCGCAATATATAAAGAAAGGTTTAAAAACGGCCATCTGGAATCAATCACATGTTCCAAAAAAATTAGTAAAAATGTTGTTTTGCAACTGTATAAAAAGTGTGGAAATGCCTACGGAAGCCGAATTTGCGGTTTATACTGCACTACGTCATGTTCACAATGCAATGGTTACAGTTGTTTAAATACATCTTCCTTTAAAAAAATAAGCTAAAAAAAGATGAAAACGAAAAAAAAATTATCCATTTTTAAGTTTGTTTTGTAACTTAAATAAATAAATAGGTTTAATAAACAATTTGTTTAATTAAAATTAATGTTTTTTAGTATTTATCTTTAATATTTTTACGATAGTAATTTATTCATAACTCAGTTAATGCTGAAAATTATTTTATAAGTTTTAATATATCAGATTATATAAAAACATATTTCCATGTTTGTTTATTTATTTTTTAAATAAAAAGTAATTAATTTTAACAGATAAACATTGTAATATACTTTATAAATAATGCAATTTAACAGGTTTTACAATCATTCATTTAAAGTATTTGGATTCCGAGATTTTTGTATTTTTAACGCTTAAGGCTCTTCACTAATTAAAAGGTTATAAAATGTTTAGCTAAGGCATCGTTTTTTCAAAGAGTGGTATGCATAAGAAAAAATGTCTTTTTACAGCTTTGGAATTTTATTGAATATGAATACATATCAGTTTGCACTTAAAGTTTTTTAAACATTTTATATAAATATGGCACGAGCTCTTGAATAGCCCAATTTTTTGCATGCTCCAAACAATTTTGTTAGAAGAATATTTGGGGCTAAAAAGGACTAAATAAATTTTTATTTATCGTTTATTAAACGATAAACAAATTGTAAATATGTATGAAATTACCGAGCTAATAAAAAATTAATATACTATCACAGTGTTTTGCATAAAAATTTGGAATTCAGCTTAACTTACCCTTCTCCTTAAAATTTTCAATACGCTGAAGGTGGCTTTTTATTTTTTAGGGGTGAAAACCACCCCTTATTGCAAAAACCTTTAAAACTTTCATATTGAAGCCTAAATTACATAAAATTAGGCTTAAATAAATTGTTTGGAGCATGCAAAGAATAAGTGTTTAATTCTTTGAAACAGTATTTAATATATTTAAACCCTTTTAAATTACACCCTTATTATGATTTAATAAAAAAAATACTCTAGAAAAATAAACATATTGTCACAGAGTTGTAATTAATAAATGTGACTGCGCAAAAGTATTACTAATTTAATTTTTTTTTAATTTTAAAAAATCCACCCCTTACAATATTCCAATGCAAAAAAAGTACAAAACCGAGGATTTGTTTAAAAATGCATCGAATCGCTTTTATCGCTATATATATATATATATATATATATATATATATATATATATATATATATATATATATATATATATATATATATATATATATATATATATATATATATATATATATATATATATATATATATATATATATATATATATATATATATATATATATATATATATATATATAGTTTGTCCAAGCTAACATTTTGGTGTTGGCTTATATGTTCAAAAACATAAATTACTAGACTCAACGTCAAAGTCAGATGATTGGCGTAAATCATCCAGTAATGGATTAAAGGCGTTTCAATTTTTGTATTAAATTTGTTTTGTGTTTGGGTGTGTTATTTCGTGTTTTAAAGTAATTAGTGAGATTAGAGATTACTCTGCAGTGTTTTAATTTTTTTTTATTTGGTGTGGACTATTTGACATTTTTTATATTTCATAATTTATTTTATTTTGGACTAAGTTTTTATTTTTATTGGTTTTAAGAAAAAACCCACACCACTAGAATAGATATATTTTAGTGTATAAATCACAATGATTACTGTATTTCCAGTTTGAAAAAGCTTCGAAACCCACTTCAGAGCTGTGATGAGTCGGAGGTAAGAAAATATAACCTAATAAATATTTTTTGAAATATGATGCTATCAGAATAGTGATCTTGCAAAAGGTTAAATAACTCGTTTTTAGAGTATCATGAACTAAAAATACATCCTTAGATGTGCCAAATATTTTAATATTTAAATATATTTATGAATGTATTTTTTAGGATCGCATAGTGGCTGTTGCTGACAATATAAGAAGCAAAATATGAAATTTATAAGTAACTTAGGCTTAATGGAAAAACCAAATGTGCAACGCATGAGCAGGAAATTTTCAAAAGGTTTTATGTAGAATGAATATTTAGGAGAAAATAACAATCTTTGGGTGTTTCTCGATGAAACCTGGATCTTCTCGAACAGCTCTTTCCGCAGCTCTTTGCAGGGTGACGATGTATATTTCAGTGAAAAGGTAAAACATTCTAATGACTAATTATACGCTAGTAAAAAAATGTACTTT
>JAHBCN010003349.1:0-76335 GCA_019359885.1 Listronotus oregonensis | reverse complement strand
AGCGTTTCAAAAACGTCCCTTTTAACTGATATTTTTTTTTTAAATTTTTAAAATGTGAAACTCAAAATTGTTATTTTTAGTAGCGTAATTTTAGGCAATCGAGAAAAAAGTTTATTATTGAAAATTTATACATAAAAACGCTACAAATTTTAGTAATTTTAAAAAAAATTTTTTTAAAAAAAAATTTTTTAGTTTCCCTTTTTAAAGTATTGAGTCAGTAATTTTTTTTTAAGGGCCCAAAAGTCTATTTTTGCGCGTTTGGGGCTTAGCGACCCGGCCGACTACAAAGATCTTAGGGTCCGGTGGAAGGTAGTAGGAGTTAAAGTTGTATCAACAGGTTTAAACGCAGATCTAAGGGCTGCTTAAGTTGTTTAGAAAAGAAAAAAATTTAAATATCCGAAACAGGTGGGTAGATTTTTAAACCCATACAAAAATATCAATCATTGTTATTAATTACCCACCTAATAAGTAGGTTTATTCAACTTTTTTTATTGGTTGCTGGTAAAGAAAACCACCCACGGGATTCGTTATTTTTTTGATTATACATTCAAAACTTCATTATTTTTTAAACATTTTTAGCAACAAAAAATTGCGGATGCTTTGTGTCTTTTAATTAAATTTGAGAAATATAGTACATAAACTAGGGCTTCGTTAAAGGTCTTTTTTAAACAGGAATATATAATTATTTTTTTCCATATAAAGAGATGATACGAAGCTATTCTTTGACATGTCTGAATGCTGCTTGAATAAGCAATGTTGCCAGACTTTTTGTAATAATTTGGTATTATTGAAGGTTCTTTTTTATATATAAACTAACTAACTGGAACTAACAAACAACAACTTTCAAACTATGATCTAGTTCTGGTTAGTTCCGGTTAGGTTTTCCTCGTTAAATTGTAAATTTTTTTTATTATAAATGCGCCGTTCTGGTCGTTCATGATTAGTGCTGGTTAGTTAAAGCGGCTTTTTATTTTCCCTAATTATATTTGTAACTGGCTTGAAATTCAAATATTTTTGATTTATTGAAAATTATCCTTATGGTAACGGCAAAGTTTTTTATTATAAATTAATATTTCCATTTAGCAACACCGTAAACGTCTTGAAGCGATGCATGAATTTATTACATGTAAATCGTAAATAGTTAAAATAAAATGTCAAATAATGACCAATTTTTAGAATTTTTATTGCGCTTTTCTTGGTGAAAACTACATCATCCGAATTTTTTTGCCTTAAATAATAATACTTAAAGAATATTTTCCATTGCAAATTTAAAAATCGTCCAATTCCGTGGGTGATTTTTTTTACAGATCCAAAAATGTAATATGTAAGTAGTTATTTAGGCGCTTCATTAGTAGCATTTTACGTAAATTTAATCCATTTCTGCCTTAAAATCTTTAATAATGATATTGCAGGAACGAAATTTACACTCCTTGCAACATTTTAGTTCTTCTTTCACACAAGTACATGTTGGAAATTCAATTTTGGGTTGACATAAAGCCATTGCATACGTATTATGGCAGCAGCTCTTAATATAGTTTAAATTTTGGACATTTGTCTGGGAAGTAAAGATCTATCTGAACATCACTACCAATACTCGCAGAAAAGGTAGATATTGTCGAACTATTTTCGTGTAGGTTCGGAAACCGTTTTTCTATTTTTGCGATTTTATGTTTCTTTCAGAGATGTAGTGGCTGTAACATAATTTATGATATTTCTCATCAAACGCAAATAAATCTTTATAGCCACGTAATTTAGATATCATATTAATGTCGTTTCCATTCCTGGCAGCTTTATTACTTTTTTGATAGGTAGCTTTTCTTCTGCTTAAAAAGATTCAGTACTATGTAAAAAAAATAAATACCCTAAACAGGATTTATAAGGATAAAATTGAAATTCGTATTTTGTTTCAGTACAAAATATAAACTAATATAAAGGTACCAACTATATTATGAAGGTACCTAATAATATTTAAATTACTTGTTTAAACTGATTTTTTATATAACTTTTCTTCTTTTTATTTTTACTATTGCTGTAAAAAAAAAACATTTTTCTAATATTAAAACTAGCGCATTTAAGTTTAGTGTCACAATAATTTGAAGGATCGGCGCGGCGCCACTGTCTGATTGCAAATTATGATAATAGTTTTGAGAATCTGTGTAAGTTTTACGACAGTCTTTATGATATTTTATTTTAATTTTGCCATTTAAAGTATCATTTTTTTGACAGAATTTTTTTTTTGCTAGATTGTCCTGCCTTTTTTTAATAAGTAATTTTTTTTCGCGGATCGAAAATTGTCCGCGGACTAGTAAAATTTCTCCGCGGACCACTTGTGCCATGGTGAGAATAGCTGTTCTAGGTCTTTATAAAACAGATTTGTATCCATCATACACAATTTTCTTACAAATAATTTGCTTCATTGTTTTAAAATTTTAAATACATACAGCACACTCTAAATTTCGACAACCACCACTACTAATGTATTACTTAACTACGCACGCTATCCGCATGCGGGGCTATTGGGTCCCGATAATACTTTTTTACGCCTGAAAAAAAAATCGCTGTTGCCAAACGATACGCTCTAGGAAAAAAATGTTTTTTTCAAAAACTTTTGTTATTATTTGGCTATATTTTCTTCGCTGCATGTATGAAAATATTTTCAAAAATAAAAAAGTTTATCGATTGGTGAAAATTTCAATACCAAAAATATTTATTTTTAGTTTATATGATTTTTAGAGGAATGAAAGTGCGAATTGTGCCCAAACTGTTTATAAGGTTAAAAGCGCTACAGTGTGGGCTTAATTTGACATAAAAAAATTCGGTATCTTTATAGTTTTAAAGTTATGGCGGTGGAAACAAAAAAAAATCAATTTTATTATAAGTTAAAAAAAATCACTTTTTATTAATTTAAAAAGTTCGAGACCACAAAAAAATGCGTAAAATACGATTTCATGTGCCCGGTGACATACTCAAAGAAACCTATCTGGTTCTACGCCAAAAAAAAAACGACACGATAGACTTACGGAATCGCTCCGCAAATGATTTTGTCTGGGATTATTTCGGGATATAATTTTTTTTCTTGCTCTAAATGGTTTATTTAACGGCGGAAAGAGTACCTATCGATAATTGAACTTTATTATGAAAACGGTAGTTGCGCTAATAGTACAGCACACTTATTTAATAAACTAAATCCAGATAAGCATGACAACCGGAAATACGTTATTAAACTAGTAGCCAAGCTTAGGGAGACAGGATCTATGGCAAATCGAAAACGAATCGCTCCTAATCGAATAGCGGGAAACGAAGCAATGCAAATTGCTGTTTTGGGCCACGTCAATATTGATCCTACGTTAAGTACCAGGCAATTACCTACAGTTCCTGGCATATGCCGTACGAGCATTCGAAAAATTCTAAAATCTCAGAAATTCCACCCGTATAAAATCCATCACAATAGAAAAGTGGGACACAAGACACAATAAATACAAATTTATTTCAAAAATAAAGATGCCAGTGACTTTAAAATTAATATCTATTTAATTAACTCTTTTCTATTTATGAGATTTAGCACCAGGTCATTAAGTGTTATATGATAGTTACTCACAAATCTTTGTATAATATTTCAATTATAATGAAATTTCGGCCGTTTTAATTGCATTTAGAAACAATTATTAAGCAAATGATTATTTAAGATAAAAAGTTATGTTGGTCCTAATTAATGGTACTTTGTGAAAAAAAGTAGCACACTATGCATTCGAATAAAGTTTGTATGGTGTTTATATGTTAATATTTTGTGTAAATTGTTTTGTTGAATAAATCAAAATCTATGTATCTCTTGGTAACACCAGTATACAGGGTGAGTCAAGCATAGAGTAAAGTTCATTATCTCATTTGTTTCGAGAATTACAAAAAAACTTTAAATACAAAAGTTTTAGAGAATATTAAGGTACAGGGTTATTCATTTTAAAGTAAACAGGGCTTTATTTTTGAAATTTCCTGTACGTAGCACGAGTGACGTATTTTTTAAATAGAATACCCCGTATATTTTTATATCAATAGAGATTTTCACGAGGAATTCGTTGATATAGGGGTTGCTGGGTTTATTTCCTGCGGTTCTGCTGCAATAGGGTTATTTTCACTCAATTGATATTGATAATGTTGTGTGTAAAAATTAAAAGTAAAACACAATTAAGCAAAACCTGCTTAATAACACGGAAAAATACAAACCCCTTATTTTCTATTTTTAAAAGGTTTAATTATCATTGTAATTTAAATAGCCCGCCACCCCCTAACCAATCAAATTCAACATAGATGAAGTCTGTTTAGGAACTATCGATATCGACAATCGTATCATTTTAACGAAATGCTAAAATGCGAAATGCTTTTTAGACTTTATACTAAAACACAGCCAGACTACCTAAATAGTTTCAATTGGAATAAAACATAAAAACTTACATCAAAATGGTTTTTCCCCAACAATAATAGGCATGTCCTTTGGGCATTTCTCAATACCACAGCCACCAGGCTTTTCTCCTATCGTCTTGTTTTGGAAAAAAATATTTTGAAAGATCCTAAACTCAGCCGGCTTCTGGTTTCGCAAATAATAACAATACCTTTTTTTTTATTTGAATAAAGTAACGGAAATTTACTCGTAAAAGGGTTCATATCAAGGAAAGTTTGGCGATAATAATAACTAAATAATAAATTGGAATATTTGGAAAGAAACACACTATTTACAAATTAGAAATTATTAATAGAGGTTACAGGTTATACAGGTTGACAACAATATTACAATTGACGGAAACGCCAACTTTGTAGATGTTGCCCATATCGATATTTAGACAGGCGTATCGGGGAAAACAAAAAGCTGACAACAAAGCAAAAATTCCCCAATAAAAAATTTAAGGCCGTGACGTCCGGCCTCAAAATTCAAACTTAAAATTGATTTTTAAGGCGTTTCGGGCCAAAAAACCGGGAAAAATATTTTTGGCCTTTATTTTCATTCGCTGTGCAATAAGCTAATAAAAAAAATCATGAAAAACGCCTATTCTCTAAAAACTGCATGATACTATAAGGATTGTTTTACCTGAAAAAACCTGACTGCCACAGGTCAGAGGTGCTTACTTGTCAAAGTCAAGAATTTTAAAAATACGTTTATTACTTTTTGGAGTAGTTTTATAATGAGGTTTTCATTAAAAGAACGGCTTTAAATTATAACTCTTAAAATGTGGAAAAACCCAGGGAAAACAACGAAGATATGTTGCAAATTTTCACCGAAATATACCAGTAAAAACGATTTTAAAACCAAAATCTTATTCAGAAAAACAAAATTGTTACATATTAGAAACTAGTTTACTTTGTATCCCATAAAGTCAATTACTAACAGTTAGAACAGGTATACCCCTGAAAGAAGAGGGTAACCTATGCGACGGTTCAGAGAGCACTGAAATTTTAAGTATCTTCCATATCACGTTTTTCCAGTGCAGCATTTAAACATGAACAAAAAACTTCGCTTTCAATTTGTTTCCCAAATTTTAATCCATGAACAATATCCTACCCTGTTTCAACGTTTTTGGACGGATGAAGCTACGTTCACTACATAGGGAATGTTTAATCGACCCAATACGCACAGCTGGGCAAGACAAAATTCCAGGAAATTTTAAAGGAATTAAATCCCAAAAGGAGGTCTTCTCTTCATGCCTGGTGTTGGTGTGTTAACAATAGAATTGTCTTGCCAATATTCTTGAGGGATCCTTAATTGGGGAAAATATCTAAATCTTCTTGAAAACCATATTGAGGACATTTTAAATTCCCTCAAGAAACGTATCCCAAGATAATTTGGCAACAAGACGGGCGCCGCCCCATGCTGTTCGTCAAGTTCGCCAATACAATATTATTGGACGTTATGGCACCATTAGATGGCCTCCTAATAGTCCAGATATTACAATTTTGGACAATGTTTCTATGGGGTCACTTGAAGAATGTCGTTTACCAAAATGAGAACACAAACTCAGGAGAAATGAGAAAAAATTGTAAAAATTAATCGTCTTAACCAAGAACCTCAAATAATATCGGCGAGCTTAGAAAGGCTAAAAAGAGGTTATAGATCATGTTTTGAAAATAACGGGGGCATATAGAACATTTATGATATTATAATTGTTTGTTATACGTGTTCTTACTACCACCATATTTTACCTCGTATTGTATTTTAATTTTTTCCGTTTATTGTAATTTTGCTGCTTAGTTGGGAAATAGATATATCATATCATATTAAGCATATAATATAATTTGAAGCCGTTCTTCTGACGAAAACCTCAATATAAAACTACTTTAAAAAGTAATAAACGTATTTTTAAAATTCTTGACTTTGACAAATAAGCACCTGTGACCTGTGGCAGTCAGGTTTTTTTAGGGAACCCTATCCTTAAAGTATCATGCAGTTTTTAGATTTGAAGCAGAACCGCGGAAAAAAACCCCTTTTTCTCTTTCCCCGGGAATTCCTCGTAAAAATCTCTATCTATTGATATAAAAATATACGGGTATTCATTTAAAAAATATGTCACTCGTGCTGTAACTCTTTTGTTTTTGTTTCAAATGTTTTCCTGATTAGATTATTAAATTCTAAGGAAAAAAAATACACGAAATGGATATATTTGTTTTTTAAAAAATACAGGGAAGTTCAAAAATACAACCCTGTTTACTTTAAAATAAATAACCCTGTACAGTCCAAAGAACAAAGGCGTTCTCATGCACACACACGCAAAGAATTTCTGGAGTGTATGGCTGGCATTGCTCGCTTATCTGATAAATAACGTCTATATTAACAATTTGACACATATGTAAGTAATTCGAATTTTAGTGAATGTAATTATGCTGAAACTATATACACCTGCTTAATAGGCATGTGCGTTTTTGCGAGTTATATAACACCAAACAGCTGCTTTTTTGTATTACAAGATGTCCTTAAATTACCGCGTCTACAAATACGGTTTACTAGACAAAAAATGGACCAAAGGGTAAAAGATTCAAAAAAAATGTTACTCTTAATAAACATTTTTGGGTGTATTATTTTAATTTTTTTGACAATCCACAAAGGCTGAGGCCAAAGAACCAACGTACCGTCGGTCTCTTATGTGTGGTTAAAGGGAGTTTATTTACACAAGACTTAAATATTTAAAGATTTATAGAAGAAGGAAAATCTTCTCCGGGTAGCAGGCTGTGGCGGCAGGCGTCGGCGACGTCGGCCACTGTCGCCAACATTTATTTTACTGTTATTGCGTCTATGAATGTTGCATTTTTTTTTTCAACTTTTTGACTGATCAGTTAAACAAGTTGTTCAAAATCTTGTGTACTTATGCAAACGAAGTTTTAATTGTATCATCAATGGGTTCCTGTACCATTTCTCTCATAAGGTTGTTTCTTTATTGGATTTATTCAAAAAATAATTGTTTGCTTTACCATCTTCGAGGGGATTTTTCTTCTTCCCTTTATTGCCCAAAAATACCATTGATATGACGGAAAACGCGGCTTCTGTGGCTGAAGGGACAAATCGAGATTCCATGTTGGCTGCGAAACAAGGAAGTTTAAGGGTTTATGGAAGGCCAATGCTGTAGAACAGATTTGTCCAGGCGTGCAGGGCAGCGGGAATAGGGGAATCGGCCCCGCGGTGTTTGCTCAATAAATCGTAGGTCAGGTTCGGACTTCCATAATTCTTTGTTACTATCTATAAAGCTAACATCATCAAATGTCAAATTCAAGCATTCACTGTTTTTTTTTTTAAATTTTTTGCACAAAATTGCTGGTTATTAAACGATACTACCTTAGAATATTTAAAAAGAAGCCTTCTATTTAAATGGTCGGTATTTTTGTGAGTTTTTTATTTTTACCAAAAATCTTTGTAAATAAATTAAAACACGATTTTTTAAAATAAATTTCAAACATTGTATGATAGTTTCATGTGCTTATCACCAATTTTGTGATAAAAGAAGGGCAAGATAGTGTAAATGAGTTTAATCTCATCGTAAGATTCTGGTTGTACATTAAAAAGTGAAAATTTTTATAACTGCTTTTTAGGCATATACTTTTCACTAATAACAAACATTCATAAGACAGAATAACAGTCGTTAAAAATGTTAAGTGATTTTTGGTACCTAGGTATCCATTGTAACGGTATCCGTTAAATATTATGTGTCTACAGTATGTCGAGCTTAAAAAGTTGATAATGTAAGTTTAAGAAACCAAAAATCTAATTTCTTTTTAAACAAATACAGAAAAAGCAAAAAGGAATTTTAACATAAAATTGTACTTTCTTTCATTCAATTAGAGGGACCGGTATATATTAAAATTTGCCTGGTCTGTCCAGTAATTAATAATTTTGATCCTTTAAAAGAATGTACTAAATTATTAAATGGAATAAAAGTACCTATATGTAAACCTTATTTCTTTTTCATAATCCACAGAAATACACAAACATTGTGGAAATCATCTAAAAGATAGTTAAGATTGCTTACTTTTCTTACTGCTTCCTATAAATTTTCATTATTCTATTATTCATAATTGATATATTATTATTTTTTCGGTTACCTACGTTACGACTCATAAGAAGCACCCAATTTAAATAAAGAAATACTTACCGAAAGTAAAAAATGCCGGGTATGTTACTCTTGGATTTGCAAGACAAAACCATACAACCTCTAATCTTTTTGTTACGATATTATAAGGAACAAACAATAAACACAAAATTATAGTCACAATTTAATAAACACTAATCATTAAATAAAATGGTTTTTATGAATCCAAAAAACTTCTGCAACCACAAAATATAGGTACTCACTCAAAGCAAAACAATCGAAACTAATACGGCGCAAAGGGCACAAACCACAACGAAAATGACGAATGATGAGACCACGACGGTTGACGGTACAGCACGGATATAGTTTCATACGCGCCGCGCGCGCCCTTGCACCAAAAACCTTAGACAACCTAAGATCAAAAACGGTACTACGGCTCTCATAAAAGTATAATGTGTTGCCTAACTACACACTGATTTATCAGTGTGTAAGTAGAGAACACATTAAATTATTTCGTGGAATTTTGTTATTGCAAATGGGGAACTTAAGTTATTTTTATACTGGGCTGGACATTTTTTGATCGAATGGGCCATAGCAATGGGCTTCCATACACCTTTAAACTTCCTTGGTAAAAAATCATTGAAATCGGCAAGGGTCAAGAAAAGTAAAAACTTAACCATAATTTGAACTGGTTGTTTGTGTTTTAGGGTAATACAATATTTTATAAATTTATAATTTGTATAAAAGTACAATAAAATAGTGTTACCTTATGCAGAGAACATAAACAAACTTAACGAGAAGTAGAAATTTTTTACATAGGCATTTTTTATATCGTCAGACAGTCCACCAAGGCTGAGGCTTTAATACTAATGTACCGTTAAGTGTGGTAAAGGGGGGTTTACCTACATCAGACCTAAATATTTGGAGAAGAAAAAACTTCTGCGGGTAGCAGATTTCAGTCTAGACATTCTAAGGATGATGGAACAAAGAAAGTACCGCGCGTCGCACACGAAAACGGGACTCCGGCTCTGTCAAAAGATGATGTGTTGCCTAAATACAAACTGTATATAGGTAGGCATCACATTACAATATTTTGGGGAATTTTGTTACTGCGCAGGATCAAAGGGGCCTCTCATGACAGTTATTTTCATAGTGGGCCGGACATTTTTTGATCAAATAGGACAGAGTATTGGGCTTCCATAAACCTTCAAACTTCCTTGCTGCGAAACAAAAACTAAAGGCGGCTCGCCTTACTCACGCTATTTTTCGCTCTGAATTTGTGCTCTGTTTTGGATAATGCGAAATTTCGCTAGTGTAAACGCAGCTTAAGGTTGCGTTGTGCCATAGAAGGCAATGCCAATACGCGCCCCGTTAGATGACTTTGTATGTAGGAAAGTTTAAATTACCTACATCACCTGTTATTTTGCATATACCTCGTGTCGAATTGCGTTTAGTGCTAGAAAATATTGTTTACGGAGTTTTTTTACATTTCCATATAGAATTTTATTAAGTAGCACATAATTAAGTGTTAAAAAAGGACATTAAAAGTAGACAATTAACACAATGTACACGTGGTGTTCATTAGAAACTTGATAATTTGTATGCTAAAAGATAAAATTAATTGAAATTTAACTGGCGTGTAAGAACTGTACAAACTAGTAATTAAGACTGAATGTGGCAAAATTATTAAAGTGTGATTGTTCAGTATTTTTTCTTTATTTTGCATATTGGCGATATTAAAAGAACGCTTTAAAATATAGTATTTTTTAAGGGGGTTACGTTAATTCGTGTAAAAAGGGCACATTTTTGCGAACTTTTTTGGACGACACAGTTTAAATCTATTCATTAAAACTAAAGCTACATTAAAGTATAACATGTGAAAAATATTAAGTAAAATTTTCATAAAGAAATAATATAAAATACGGCAATGGCAGAAATTTTTGTTAAGCGTCTCGAAAAACAGAATTGCGGTGCCTCTCAAAACTAGATGCTGGATCATTCATCATCAATCTATAAAACCAAAGTTTTTTCGTTAAATAATCTTTTTCTCCAGGTAACGCTGGAAGGATTTTTCAATATTTCAATTTTTAACTTTTTGGGAATACTTTAAAGTGAAAAACGTGGTTTTTGTGAAAAAAAATCGGCTTATTTGTTACTGTAACATAAAAAATATTAATAAATTTGAAAAAAAAATCTCTCCAGCGTTACCTCGTTAATTATACATATAAAGAAATAGTGTTCAAAATTTTAAAAGTATCGGTAAAATTTTTCACTTATAAATTGCTTGCTGCCTTAAGTGCTTTTTGTTTAATTAACGGTCCAGATATTGGAACATTTTTACCTCTTGCTTTGCAGACTCAATTGTAAAAGACTTGATCTACTGCAGATCCTCCCGACTTTGGGAATTTCTTTTTTTATTCTAAATTAACACTTTCTTCAAACATTCGTTTTAGTTCAGCTTTATTCCTAATGATATTATTCATTTAGTGAAAAGTGAAAAGTACCCAAAGCGTACTTTTCACTTTTCGCGATAACATCAATTTTTTCCTTTAGTGACAAACCTTTTCGTTTGAGGGGCATGATTAAACACTTTTCGATTTCAAACACGATAACTTTATTCTTATCGATTTAAGACACAACTAAAAATGTAATGTGAAGATAATCCCCCTACGGCCACTAATGCTATTTGAACATGGCCATAAATATTATTGTTGGGTATTTTCACCTTTAAAATTTGCAGAATACAATCATAAAATAATAAAATACAAATTAAGCCAAATAAATTCCGGCCAATATAAAAAGGTTGATTTACCTAAAATAGGTTATAAAAATTGAGATTTGTCTGGCCGTGGCTGTTTTATAAGGGTGTCCATTATCTAAGGGTATTTATATATGAAATTTCCTATAAAGTAGATTTTTGTTAGCTTGAAAGTGGCCGATAACACAGGTGGCCGATTTAACACAAGTTTTACTGTATAAGGGGCACCGAATTAGAAAACATGAGTTGCAAGAAAAACGCTTTAAAGTTTTGTACCATAAAAAATTGGAGTAAAACATTCATATTTTCTTTTTTTATCTTGGGACAGTCCATGAAGACCGATGCCTAAGTACTAACGTACCGTGGGTGTCTTAACTGTGGTGAGAGGGAGTTAGTTCACACGGGACTTAAATATTTGGAGACTGGGAGAAGAAAGCAGATTCAATAATCTTGACACCCTAGGGATGAAGGAACAAAGAAAGCGAGAAGTTCGGGGCCTCTCTAACTGAACTGTAAAAGGATGCATAAAAGTTGCACTACGTGTTGCTCTGTTGGGAGCTGCCAGAGAAGTAATTATACTGGCCAATTTCTCTGAGCAGAAGCCGTGACAGAAGAGCGACAGATCTCCTACAGCTCGACGGTGGGCAAGAAGAGGAAACGTGGGATCATTTATAAGACGAACGGCCCTTCTTTAAATGGAGTCCAGAATGCTATGTGTTGTAGGGGATGCCATTCCCCAGACATGAGAACAATATTTTAAAGAGGGTCTGATTTGGAATACATGCAGAGTATAAAACTGGAAGAAGATAAATGAAGGGTACAGGGGAAAAGTCAACTAAGTCCAAAAATAATAATTTTTCAGGAGAAAGAAAACAAAGTTTAAAACGATAAAGTTCCGAAGCTTTTGTGGCTATTTCAGCGATTTTTTTTATTATTTAGTTTAATATGTACTTTTTTTTAATAGCTATAGTAATGTCATGATTGTTTTTTATTTCGCAGCTAGTTATTTTTTATTTAAACAAAAAGTGGACTAAATTGGTTTTCCCCTGGGTACATAAAATCGTACATTATATATCTAGGTAGAGAAGTAAACCACTACTGACGGCATTATTATTATATACCTAGGGAGAAAAAGATTACTTCTCAGTAGCGTAGTAGAGTTAATAATGCTTATTTTTTAGGCTAGTAGTAAGAAACAATGTTTTTTGGATTTTTTATTTCGTTATTTTAGACATTTCTACATGCTAATAATGGAACCAAACAAGCTTTAAATTATTTAACAAACGTAATCTGATCCTAAAAGTTGCTTTGATTTGTCTATCCAGCTCAGTAATTTTGGCTTTCTGCTCATCACACCAGCAGCACGTTTCGGTTCGTGGGTAGCCGAAAGCGATGTTGAACTCTGACACAAAGATTTGCCTGAATGTTTCATAACACATCTCAACATGGGGATGTTTGGTCAAAAATAATTCAAGAAGCTTTTTAACATTCATATCTTCTGGGAGGTATATTCTGTTAGAGTCTTTCAAGCAGTAGTGCGCTTTACGTCCCTTTAAGGAGCCAAAAAACTGCAATAATAAATCACGGGTTTCTTGAGATACCTTGTGAGGTCTATTGGTATGTTTTCCCCTTCCATCAATCGGCGCCTTGCCAGTTGTTCTTAAAGATGTTTTGATTGTATGTAATCGGAAGGCTTTAATTCCAAAAAATGATTGAAACGCTTTAAAACATACTGGTACCTCTACTGCACTACCATCCCTTATAACTCTAACTTTGTACCTATAGGAACTTTCATTCAATCTAGCATCTTCTTCATTTTGCCTTGGCCTTCTTCGAAACACAGGTCGTAATGAGATGAGGCCAGAAAAGTAACTATTTTGGGCATCATTGCCATTCTCACGTCCAATATTATTAAATTGTCTTATTAAATCACTTTGTTCGGCGACAGAAATATTCTAAAAGCATTTATACCGCTTACATTTGCAGTCCTTTCCGGTTTCAAACGTCGGTGCTCGTAGCTTCTTAGATAGATAGTAGATTTTTCTTGATTAACACATATATTTTCGTCACTGTCAAACATTATAAACAAGAGGAAAAACTTTTTCCAAGAAAGAACCTTATAACTAAAGAATACTGAATATTTCTTTTTATAAACTTGCCTCACTGAACGTGTCTCAACAAGAGAACTAATAAAAATAAACACAGCTGAAGTAATCCGAGGAGGAGAAACCATGCGTTTTAATATTTTATGGACTATGTTGGTTCTTTCCATGTTTCAGGTGGACTGTGTTGGTTTTTCCCCTGGAATATATATTTATAACCTTGAATATCTCAGGACCCCGTGTGTTGTTCCCCTTGACGATTGGCTATGAGAAAATACACGGCCAAAAGAATGTACTGAAATGATAATCCCGTTTTTTAAATTTTTGGACTATATTGGTTTTTCCCCCGTATCCTTCAAATTCTTTCTGGCTCGAAAGAGGAATTCAAGCATTGGCTACCTTTTTTCGCGACAGCAAACATGGATGTGTTTTCGAGGCATTAAACTAAACAAGATTTTTGGCGCCCCAATCCAAAATAAGGTTGAGGTCTTGTGAGAGAGACATCCGCATTGACCTACGCATGGTTTTCAAATCAGGCTTATTGACTGGCTTGAGAAATTTAATTTAGAGTGGAGAGTACTATCGTCAGCAAAACTACGAATGGGATTGAAGAATGAAAAATAGAAGATTGTTAACGTGTAGAAGAAAAAGCGTGGGTGCCAGTGCTGAGCCCTGGGACACCTCAGCATTAATTTGGTAGGTGTATTCACAGTAACTGATATACGTCGATTAGAAAGGAAACTGGAGAGCCAAGAGGCTTAGGTGGAAGACCGTAAGAAGGAAGTTTGTTAAAAAGCCCTGATCGAAAGCTTTGGATATGTCAAGAGCAACGATATGGGATTCACCAAGAAACTCAAGGGATTTGTTTCAGTTGTGTGAGACAAAGGAAAGAAGATCAACTGTGACGGAATCCATACTGTCTATCATGTAAGATCTTATGTTTTTCCAGATACTTTAAGATTTGGGAATTAATGAATTTTTCCATTACTTTTCAAACAACAGAAAGAAGAGATATAGGTCTATAGTTTGAAGGAAGAGTTTTGCATCTTTTTTTGGGGACAGATATGTTTGTATGTTTGTCCCAGCATTTCTTCAAAATTACTATTCGGATTGTGACAATTCTAGTTTTTTGTTGGCTGATAAATCCGTTTTCTACCGTAATTCACAACACATACTTTGCTAATTATTTGAAAAGTCCTATTTGGTATTACATTTTAATAAAATTGAAAAAATACCGGGTGGTTTAATAATTATTTCTAAGAAACTAGGTTATATTGAAGCTTTTTGGAAGCCAATCTCTCTTAAGAGAAAACCTATACAAAAATAGTTTATACGAATTTGTAGTATTCTTTTTACGTTTTTTTTTCTTATTCGGGAGATTTCCAACATTTCTCCAGACCACCTGTATATAAAATTATTATCATAAATTTTAATCTATTTTTTTTTGTAATTGTAGAACTAATAGATGAATGAATACTAATTATTGTACAATATAAGCAAACATAAATATTCATAAGTGTTGGCATTTATAACCTTATTTTATTTATAAGAATCAATAAGAATTCATAGGCATAATTTACCTATTTATGTCTATTAGAAAATTGGTTGTTTGCATGCCTTCGAGCAGAAAAAATGAAATTTTTTTTAATTATTCTGAGAAGCGTACCTAATGTTACGCATGTTGAAATTAATAAACATTTTATGTAAATAATGAAGTAGACACACGGCTTTAAAAATTCCCATTCATATACAATTCATATATCACAGCCGAAGAAAGTTATGGGCTGGACCACCGGTCATTCTTTGCTGTTTATACCGGGTGGTGCATCGCCGAGTGGAACATAGGAAATCCCATGTAAATTTTAAAGGGGTCAATTATTGGCTCCCCTGTACATTTTACAGAAAAAATGTAAGATAACTTTTTGAAGAGACCAATCTGACAAGCCCTCGTGCCAAGTTTCAAGAACTTTTAATTAGGGAATCTTGAATTATTCAATTAAATGAAATTGCAAAATTACCAAATTTTCGGTTCAGGTAAAACCAAACAGACACCAGTAAAATGAATATTGTCCCTGACATCAGGAAAAGTGTTAATAAATCAGTGACAGTCGGTATCTGAAAAAAATATAAATTATTTAGTCGACGAAAAAGTATCCATAATTGAGTGGCATGATGCGGGAAACAGTTTTAGAGCAGTATCTGAAATGTTTTCAGTTAATTTCCCCATCAAGCTCATTACGTCCAATTTAACTATTAAACGTATTGTCAGTAAGTTTGAGTCAGTGGCGGCCCGTCTTAAGGGGCACAGGGGAACATGCCCACCCTGTTTAAGATATTATTTAATTCTAATTCTAATATTTTTTGTAATATTTATTTTCATTCGAGTTTATGTCTATTGCCATTAAGTATACTCAAAAGTTACTTCCTACACGCCACCTGCGAGGATCGAGCATTAACGCACTCAAAACTAATTTCCGGGGAACACTCGAATTGTGCTCTTTCGAGCCCATAATCGCGAAGCATCGGACATCCTCGGCGTTCGCAATTTTTAGCCGAAAGCTCCAGTAAAAGCGGTTTTGACTTTTGTGGTTTGCGCGCGGAAATGCATTATAATAATTTTATGAAGTTTAATTATTGGTGAATGTTTAAGTATTTCTTATAATGGAATCCGAAATAAATTCGGTTCGCTACCTCTTAGAGAACGGTCCCTTGACGTTTGAACAGAAAGTTTTAGTTAAACAGAATGGTCGATCTACTCCTGATTTAAATATAAACTATTCAAGTTCAAGTAAAACTAGAACATATAATAGGGTGTTCAACAAAAATATTTACGATAAATATAAGTGGATTTGTGGTTGTCCGGTCACAAATAAATTGTTTTGTTTTGTGTGCATATTGTTTAGAAACGAAATTACAGCTTGGACTAGATGCTTGACAGTGGTAAATTAAAAACTGAGCTAACAGCCATTTACGACAGGGACGATATGTGCAGGATTGAAGGAGTTTTGCCCCTTTTAATGTTCTTATCCGACAATAATCTTAAAACTGTGTTTACAGAAACTTACAAACTCGTAGATATTATTTGTACAACACCAATGTCAACAAGTGAATGCGGAAGATGTTTTTCAACATTAAATCCATAAAAACTTTTTGAGAAATACGATGCTGCAAGACAGGCTTAATGCCCTAAGGTGTTTTATCAATTGAAAAAAAAATATACAATCTATACCTGACTTTGATAATAAAGTATGATTCGTTTTCTAATAAAAGGACATAAGAATGGACTTTACATTTAAATAAGGCTTAATCCCTTTTCTATTATTTTTTGTGCCCCTCCAATAATAAATCTCACGAGCCGCCACTGAGTTTGAGTCCAAAGGTACCGTAATAAATAATTGTAAATGTTTAACTTAGGATATCGAAGTGTGAAGGAAAACAAAATGGTTCGTACGAGGATTCTTGGGCAAGAGGTAAATAAACATTATACAACGGTATTGCGCACTTTGAAAAGACACAAATATTATTCGTATAAATTCGAAAAACATCAAGAGTTGCAGGAAGAAGATAAAGAGCGAAGAATGGCATTTTGTTTTAAAATGATGGAAACAGCAAATAACGATAGGAATTTTTAAGAAATATTTGTTTTACCGATGAATGTACATTCACCCTTAACAATGAACCAAATGTTTAGAATTGGCGGTATTGGAGCCAAGAAAATGAACATCGCTTTGTTCATACTCGGACACAATATTCTAACTATCGGACACCATACCATTGAATGCTTTTTTATGGACTATAATCTGACAGCAAAAATCTATTTGGACTTATTTCAAAATCAAATTGGACCCGCCTTGGAAGAAGTTGTTCGGGAAGATCAAATGATCTGGTACCAAATGGATGGTTGCCCCACCCCCAAGGGCCGTATGGTTAGAGAGTACCTGGAAAATGCTTTTTTCTTTTTTCGGATCTATTTTCGATCTTCTGAGTTAAACATTTACAATTATTTATTGGGATAACTTTGGACTCGAATTTACTGACAATACGTTTAATGGTTCAGATACTGCTATTGGTTCAATTAAATTTTAGTATGATTAAATTATTTTTTTAATGATCGATAGTAATAATTGTTATTAGTTAAACTTAATTGTTACATTAAAAAAAAGGTTTGATAAAAAAATAATGTTAACGCGTCTTTTACTTTGAATGTAATGATTGTAAGACATTTCTTGTATTCGGCTGTACGTCAGATTTCACCAAGCCTTATAAAAAATTGTTTGCTGGTGGCTGGTGTCTGTTTGGTTTTACCTGAACCAAAAATTTGGTTATTTTACAATTACATTTAATTAAATCAAAATTCGTTTATTAAAATTTTTTGAACCTTGTCACGAGGATTTGTCAGATTGGTCTCTTCAAAAAATTATCTTAAATTTTTTTCTGTAAAATGTACAGGGGCGCCAATATTAACCCCCTTAAAATTTACATGGGATTTCCTATGTTTCGCTCGGCGATGCACCAATTTTTTTATGTAGAATCTATTAATGAATTAAAAAATAGGATGTTCCATTAAAAAAAAGTTATATTCGTCACGTTTTTTTTTAACCACCATGTATACTGAAAAATAATTTTAAACTATGTTCCTTAACATTTTCTAAAACTTTGTATTTAACGTAGATTTACTAGTAGAGATGAAACCCAAATTGTTTAAACATTCCGATGTACGAAATCTTATCAAACCAAAATGAGAAAAATATGTGGGTCATTGCGGTCCTCACCTTTATCACCACACACGACACGAGTGGCCTGCAGAAAGAAGAAAACGAAGAAATTCAAATGAAGATGAGATTCAGGCGCGGCAAAACCTTGACAGAAGAAACCAAGAGTGAAATCGAAATCTTCAGTAAACAATACATTGATGATTTTCTAAAGAGATTTTTAGATACATATTTATATTGGAAAATTTAGGTTGTGTTGCATTTTACTTACAGGGTGTCCCAGAATATGTGGACAATTTCTTGGAATCTAATAGCAAACCTAAAAATATTATGACAAGTTCCCATAAACTTTTTTCCTACGAGCATTCCCTAAGGAGATACAGGTACATAATGGACGACCCTCGAAAACCTGTTTTTTTTTTAATAACTTTTAAGATACTAGGCGTAATTTAATATTTTTTTAATATAATGGTAACTAGATAAGTCTTCTTAAAATAAACTCATTAAATCATATTTGGCTTATTTAGTTTGCCAGGAACGGACTAGCTCTGACCCAATAATGGCAATTTTTTTAGCACCCTGTATGATAAAGTCTCAGCAATATTATTTTTGGATAGCTTTAACCTTAAACTAAAAAAACGTATTCCTGATTGATATCGATAAAATCAACTGTTTACGAGAAATAAAATATCATATTTGGTATTTTTTTTTTAACATTATACAATATGTTTTCTAATTGTAGGTCAATATTTAACAAGGAAATTTTTGGGTTCATTTAAAAAAGAAAACTTCATATGAAAGTATGTCCTAAACGTCTTAACTTTTGAAATACAGGGTGGTAAAATTTTTAAAAATAAATCATTTATTATTAATATCTTAGATATTTTAATGAAATTTGGCATACATGTATTACGTATCAAGAAGCATTTTTTAGTGTACCACATTTTTTTTTATTTGCCAAAATAGGCAGGTCAAATTGTGTACGAACGCCACTGGTGGAAATAAAAAAAATGTGGTACACTGAAAAATGCTTTTTGATACAGAGTACATTTATGCCAAATTTCATTTAAACATCTAAAGTGGTATTACAGATATTATTAATAAATGATTTATTTTTGAAAATTTTACCACCCTGTATCTCAAAAGTTAAGACGTTTAGGACATACGTTCATATGAAGTTTTCTTCTTAAAATGGACTTAAAAATTACTTCCCTAAATATTGACGTACAATTAGTAAACACCAACCATAATATTTTATTTCTCGTAAACACTTGGTTTTATCGATGTCAATCAAGAATACCTTTTTTTAATTTAAGGTTAAAGCTATCCAAAAATAATATTGCTGAGCCTTTATTATACAGGATGTTAAAAAAACTGCTATTATTGTATCAGAGCTAGTCCGTCCCTGGCAAACTAAATAAGCCAAATATGATTTAATAGGTTCATTTGAAGACTTATCCAGTAACCATCATATTAAAAAAATATTAAATTACGCCTAGTATTTTAAAAGTTATTTAAACAAAAACGATTTCGAGGGTCGTTGGTTATGTACCTGTATCTCCGAGGGAGGGTCATAGGAAAAAAGTTTATGGGAACTTGTCATAATATTTTTAGGTTTTTATTAGATTCAGAATTGCCCATATTCTGGGACACCCTTATATGTGGACAAAAATTAAAAAAGTTTTTAAAAATAAATGGTTCACAAAAAAAATTAGGTGATTTTTTAAAACGTTCTCCGTCCTTACTTAATTTTTTTACAATAAATTAATCTTTATTCAAATTATTTATTTATTATTTATTAAACTTTTATTTTAACAATAACAAATTTACAAGTACAAAATACTATTTTAACAACACTAAAACTGAATCTAATTTAAACATTTGTATAAATGAAAGAAGATTAAAGGTGTATGGAAGCCCAATGCTATGGCCCATTCGATCAAAAAAATGTCCAGCCCAGTATGAAAATAACGGTCAGAGTTGGCCCCGCCAATTCTACGCAATAACAAAATTCCACGAAATAATTTAATGCGTTGCCTACTTACACACTGATAAATCAGTGTGAAGTTAGCCAACACATTATAATTTTATGAGACCGGAGTACCGTTTTTGGATTGATCAAAACCTTCTTATTTTAGTGATTAGTGTTTATTAAATTGTGACTGTAATTTTGTGTTAATTGTTTGTTACTTATAATATCGTAACAAAATAACTAGAGGTTGTATGGTTTTGTCTTGCAAACCCAAGGGTAACATACCCGTCTTTTTAAATTTAGGTAAGTATTTTTTATATTTAAATTAGGTGCTTCTTATAAGACGTAACGTTAGGTAACCGAATAAATAATAATATATCAATTATGAATAATAGAAAATGAAAATTTCATAGGAAATATTAGCGAGAAAAGTAAGGCAATCTTAACTATGTTTTAGATGATTTCCACAATGTTTGTGTATTTCTGTGGATTATTAAAAAGAAATAAGGTTAACATTTAGGTACTTTTATTTCATTTAATAATTTAGTACACTCTTTTAAAGGATCAAAATTATTGATTACTGGGCAGACCAGGCAAATTTTAATATATACAGGTCCCTCTAATTGAATGAAAGGAAGTACAATTTTGGTACGGTTTTTTTGGGGCGCTGATTACAAAACTTAAAAAAAATTCGGCAATGTTTCGTTTTCGAGATATTTTTCATCAAGCCAACCTTATTTACACTATTCCTCCTTCTTTTTGCACAAAATTCTTGATTTTTACACTAAATTGGCACACAATATTTCACAAACACCTTTTAAAAACTTTTTTTTATGTTTAATTTACACCTTTTTTACACTTTTATTTTTTAATCAAATATGGCTGCTGCCTTTGAACTTAAAAGTTCGCAATTTAATGGAAAAAAGATGTAAAATAAATAAAAATACAAGGTTTTAAAAGGTGTTTATAAAATATCGTGTGCCACTTTAGTGTAAAAATCAAGAATTGTGTACAAAAAGAAGGGAGAATATAGTGAAAATGAGGTTAGTTTAATTTTCAACTTTGATGATGAACATCTCGGAAACGAAACGTTGCCGAAAAGATATTTTTCAGATTTGTAATCAGCGCCCAAAAAACAATACCATTTGTTTAAAAATAAATTAGATTTTTGGTTTTTAATCTTGCATTATCAACTTTTTAAGCTCGACATACTGTACACACATAATATTTACAATTATTACAATGGATACTCAGGTACCAAAGGTTACTAAACATTTTTAACCACTGTTATTCTGTCTCATGAATGTTTGTTATTAGTGAAAAGTATATGCCTAAAAAGCAGTTATAAAAATGTTCACTTTTTAATGTACAACCAGAAACTTAGGATTAGATTAAACTCATTTACACTATCTTGCCCTTCTTTTATCACAAAATTGGTGATAAGTACATAATACTATCATACAATGTTTAAAGTTTATTTTATAAAATCGTTTTTTTATTTATTTACAAAGGTTTTTGGTAAAAATACAAAACTTCCAAAAATATCGACCATTTAAATAGAAGGCAGTAAAGTGGCGCCATCTATTCTTTCCATATTATATCAGATGATATAAAATCTAATATTACACAATAATTTTAAATATTCTATAGTAGTATCCTTTAATAACCAACAATTTTGTGCAAAAAAATAAAAAAAACAGTGAATGTTGGAATTTGACATTTGATATGTCAATTTTATAGATAGTAACAAAAATTATGGAAATCCGGCCCTGACCTACTATTCATTGCGCAAATTCGCGGGGCCAACCCCATTCCTGCCTCACGCCTGACAATTTGTTCACAGTATTGGGCTCATACACCTTTAAACTTCCTTGGTATAAATGCACCTAGATGCAAGAACATCTGTATGTGCATAACATAAACTAAAACCTAAGTATTATATATAAAAAAAACAAATATTAAAATTATTGCTAATAAGAACAAGATTTCCGCTTATGAAAAAAAATAAAATTATAAGTGACATCAACTAAACAACCCTTCCAAACTGTTGACAATTTTTATAAATAAATTCCTTACACAACTTTTAAATTTTCTTTTATTTATTAAGTCCTAATTATATAGGGTAAATATTAAAAACTTTGGGCCCAATATAACTAACATATTTAATGTTTAGGGTTGTTGTGACCAACAGGAAGCTGTATTTCTCTATTTTCATTAGCTCGTGTACATAGGCGTGCGCAGGGTAAAGCTGGTGTGGGTGCCGAGATAATAATAATAATATAATAATATTAATAATAAAGTTATCAAAAAGTCTCACATTTGCAATAGATCCAAACGACGACCAGTCATTGTAAGACTTGAGTCTAAAGCCGTAAGAACTGCAGTTAAAAGAGCAGAACAGCAGATGCTTTAGAAGATGACATTAATAGGCCGCAACAGGAGTATTTTACCGAAACATAAAAAGACTCAATCTATCTCGAATCCTTACGTTTGGGTTTTTAAAATCTGCTAAACTCAAGTCTGAGACCGAGGGTTTCCTACTAACATGCCAGAATGGGGTGATAAACACATTAGTATACCGAAGCCAGTTTCCTAACATTCCTGATACTGCTTGTCGAGCTTGTCGCCTATTGTCAGCTTGTCCAGTGCATGCTGTAAGTGGTTACATCCACCGACATAACGATGCGCTTCGGGTACTTTATTATCACCTCAGACATTATTACGTCATCGAAGAAACAGCAATTGTGCCATTTGCTCCCGGCGATATCGAGGCAGTAGTGGAAAATGACAACTGTCGCATATATTGGAATTATGCATTCCCAACTACGCATCAAATTCGCGCCAATAAACCTGATATCGTTCTCCTTGACAAAAGGAATAACTCTATGTATGTAATTGAGTTCTCCGCCCCAGCGGAAACTAACATCGATATAAAGGAACGGGAGAAACGAGCCAAATATCAGGATCTACTTGGCGAACTTCGGAGGCTCTATAACGTGCGATTGGTTGTCCTGATTGTCGGCGTTTTGGGGGGCATAAAAGAAAATGTATTGGGGGAGCTAAAGTGTATTCCCGCATGTCAACATTCACCCGAACAACTGGTGATGAAAATGCAGAAATCCGTTGTCCTTGGGTCCCTTCATTTACTGAGGCAAATAAATTTGGCCCAGGATCACTGACCGAGCGGACGAATTTTAAAACTCGTTTATTACAGTACTTATATCAATATTTGCGGGTAATTCCTGTTCCACAAATGGAACCAGGAGATTTACTAAACATTCTTGGCGCATTGTGGATCTTAATTTTGATTTTACCATACTCATTTTCGAGAAAGTGCGTTCGCATGTAATTTTTAAATTGAACCTTATCAAATAATAATTTTCATATTTTAAATACAGTTATCTTTTTCAGACTAGTGGGGGTGCCACGGCACCCACGGCACCCACTGTGCGCACGCCTATGCTCGTGTACCATAGTTATGGTTTATAACGATCTGCAATCGTTCATGACTGTGCACAAAAGAACAGACCGCTAACATATATATTGTTCTAATATTACCAATATCCATGGAGAACAGCATTCTAGAGGGATATAATCTATTTTTCTTATAAATAATTTTTAAAATGTATTTTTGTACAATATTCAATTTATACAAGCTACTGTTATATAGACCACCCCACACGAGTATTCCGTATCTAATTATTGATTCCACAAATGCCTTATAAACGGTTATTAATGTTTTCCTAATTACAATTAAAAAAAAAAATAATTATTTATTTACTTCTTTAAATAAATCGATATTAAATTATAGTTTAAAATAACTAAAAAACACGCTTTTGTAGCAAAGCAAACTAAAAAGTAGAAAATAATTTTAAACTATAAAAAGTTGGTGTTACAGTGATAGAAAGTCAAATAATAAATTATTACTAATTAATTTGGAATGAGAGTAAAATAAAAATTAGGTTATTACAAAATAATTCAGTCATAGTAAAAAAGCGTGGAGTGCAATTTACTATATTTTAATAATACCCCTAAAAAATTAATAATAATAACCCTAAAAATGAACATGTTTTAAGCGAAAATAGGATGAGCGAGACCGGTCTTGGTCTTGCGGTCTTGGTCTTGGTCTTGCAGACAAGACCAAGACCGCCTTCTCGCTTGCAAGACCAAGACCAAGACCGGGGTATGCAAGACCAAGACCAAGACCGAGGGGTGCAAGACTAGCAAGACCAAGACCGACCTGCAAGACTCTTGCACTTTTGTCACTTTTTTTAAATTATAATATTCAATTTTTAGATTTAAACAGACATGACAAAAAATGTGTCGAGAACTGCCTAAAAAACGATTATTTTATGAGTAACAGGTTTTTTAATAAAATAATAATTAAATCGATCACTTCGTTTTTAATAAAATTATCTAAAAACGATAACTAGTAGAATCAGCAACATGTTTTAAAAATAATAAGATTGTGACTCAATGGTCCGATAAAGCTAGATAACTCCCAAACCGTTTACGACAAAGAAAAACTAAGAGTACAAAAGTTATAGAAGCTGAAAATTACTTACCTATTCCTAATGTTTTTTTTAATTAGGTATCTGTTGATGCCACTTACTGGATCAAAAATTTCCAAAACTAGAAAACATTATTTTTTGCCACATTAAAGTGGCATCATTAATTGCTCCTTTAAACTAAGATTTAAATCTAAAAGTGATGGTTTAATAAAAACTATATTTGTCATTTTATATAGGAATACTTTTAATATAAATGGATTTTAAATTTCACTTCCGTTTAGAACGAAAAATCACAACAATGCCAAAGTCAAATGATGTCAATGCAAGTATAATGATGACGTCATTTTTGTCAAAAACCGAAAAAATATATAAAAACCATCTACGTCGACATTGACCTATATGACAGTTTAAAAATTTCCAGCATAATATACAGGGGAAGCTTTTTTTAAATAAATTTTTCTATTTTAGGTTAAAAGCTAAAAATAAGGAAGTTTTCTTGAGTGGTAGTGGATTTTTTAGAAAATTTTGAAATAGAAATCAATTTTACGCCCTTTTTTTTCAAATTTTTGTATAGTTTAAAACCATTATTAACGGTTTCGGATATATGATCTTTTTGTCGCACTATCAGTACCTTGTATATGCAGAATGTTTATAAAGTATTTGTACAAACTTTGTACGGCAAATTTTTGACTAATTTAAACAAGAAAATTATTTGAAATGAAAACTTTTTAAATACCTTTTTTTAAATTAGAAACCAATGTTTACATATGAGAATAATTTTCTGGAAATTTGACATCTGGTTGAAATTAAAGTTTTTTTCTGCCCTCAAAGTACTTAGTATTGTAATTTTATATGCTTCTTCAAAAATTTAAAACACCTAAAATGAAGCGCTATAAATAAATAAACCCCTCATTTTAAATATCATTTTTAATTAAATAATTTAAAATGTACATGTAAGGTTAAAATTGGTATATTTTTAAATTTTAAAGCAAAAATATAGTCTCCATCTTTATTTATTTGTAAGTATTAAAAAAATACATATTTTATTTAAGTTGCTTAGTTTAAATTATTACTACCAAAAAAAACAAGACCAGCAAGACTCCTGCAGCAAGACCAAGACCAAGACCAAGACCGGGTGGTCAAGACCAAGACCTTCTTTGGGCTTGCGAAAAACCAAGACCAAGACCAAGACCAAGACCAAGACTAGCCCGGTCTTGGTCTTGGTCTTGCTTTGCTCATCACTAAGGGAAAAACTTCATATTACTGATGAAGGTGATTTTTCGGCTTTAGCTCTCCGTCTAAAAAAATTCTAAGCAAAATTTAGGAAGCTTTCTCATGTTTCTAAAAACATTCTCATGAAATTTATTTGTAACTTATGTTATTTTATTTATCATAATATAAAGATGATTTCAACACAAATGTATTTTTTAAAGCTTCGAACGCTCATTACAAATATTTTAAAAATATTTTCTTATCTATATGATCCAACAGAAATCTTCACATTGTAAACCACTTTAATCCACTAACAAAGAAAGAATCCATTTTAAAAACAGCGAAGCACTGAACCTTATCAAAACGACAATGCGAATTTTATGTGGGTCATCGCCAGCCTCACCTTTATCACCATATCACCAATATTCGAAATCACACAATACACACGCTTAGCCCGAAGAAAGAAGAAAACGAAACCGAAGAAATTTTATTAAAGATGCGAGAATCGACCCCGGCGATATGTTAACAGAAGAAACCGCCAGTGAAATCGAAATCTTCACGAAAACAATGTGTCGAAGAATTTAGTCGTCAGACACGGGTCTTCAGCTAAACATACGAACTAAAGTTATATCTATACTTAGGGATAGATTAACTATAGGTTGAAATACTTAACCTAGGGTTAGGAATAAGTGACCGGGATAATATAGTGGTGTTTCGGTGATTCATACGTGTTTTCGTGGAGTTACAAGCGTTGCAAACATGCATCGGGTAAGTTTTTTTAATGAAATTTTAATTGTTAAAACAAAAATAGTGTCAGTGACGGCCATTAACTCTTGGGCAAAAAATTTGTGAAATTTTGACTTTTCTGCCAATTTTGGTAAATCGCTCTTTTTTGCGTTGTTTTACTTTTTATTACTATAAATAAAGCAAAAGGAAAAAGCAAATATTTTTATTTAAAAAAAAAACTAATAAATTAATAATTCAATTAACAACTTTATATTTTCAGACAAACTTAAATATCCATCCAAACAAATTTAATATTTTATTGCGGCCCCGTTTTTTTAAGACGGAGTTTAGGCTTCCAGGCATCAAATGGACCAAAACCCGGGCGTAGTCCGGATTTCCTCGTAACTTATTCCACGCTTCTAAAATTTTATCCTTAAGTTCGTTTACATTTTGCGGCCTAAACTCATTTTCCCTTTTTATTTTTTTAACTAATAAGCCCCAACCATTTTCCATAGCATTTAAATCCGGACTACGTGCGGGCCACGGTAAAACCTTGATACGCTGATCTTCCATCCATTCATCGACTTGCCGGGCCTTATGAACGGCACGGACGTAGCTATAGCTTTGACAAAGGGGGGTCCCCAAAGTAAAAAAACAGAGCTCTTACGCCAATTAAATCTAGGATTTGCAAATTAAACATTGCCTGCGACTATAACACGCAAGTATAGTCGCGGGTAATCTATAATACATAACTTAGGTTACTCTAAGTAGGTGCCTTTAAATAAATATGTAATGTATGTATTGCAATATTTATTCAAAAGTAACAAAGTTGAAACTTTAAAGTAATAAATTTAGTCTTTTACGTTTTTTTGCTAATTAATTAATAATTTCTTCGGAATCAAGTTACACCGCCAGATCTCGGTGTACGCTCATTAAAGCCAGACCAGTAAGTCCTACATCGCTCATTTTATTTCTTAGGTAAGTTTTTAGCCTCTTTAAGGTAGAGAAAGATCTTTGAGGGGTTGCAGTAAATACTGGGAGTGTGGCTAAAATAGTTATTAAAGGGTATACTGATTATCACAGTTATCGATAGCGTTGATCACAGTTGCAGGTTTTTGTGCTACAGATTTCCAGTGATTGTGCCATATCTCATATTGATTCCGAAATATTGTGCTTTTATTTTTCCCACCCAGAAATTTTTGTGCAATCTTTTTAAGATTTTTTTTCCTCAAGTCGTTACTGGTTTTTTCAGGTAGCAGCATTTAAATTCCTTCAATCGTCGATTCATGTGGTTTAAAACCCCCGTCGAGTTCTGTAATAGCATGATCAATGAAAGGGTAAAACACATTTCGTCGGTAGTATATTTCGGCAGTTCCTGCTGCAATATGATTGCACAGGGTTTGCCTTCCAGTTATTCTTGGCACAACTATATCGCTTGAACTCATCTGCTGTGCTTGTTCAAAAAGGATTGCAAACTAACTTTCGTTCCGAACATTTAGTAAAGTCGTTTTTACAGTTTTTGTATATTCGCATATGTTGCTCAAATCGACTTTAACTTTCCGCATTGCTTTGTAAAGGTTTGCTGTATATGAAAAAACTGTTCTCGGTATAACTAAAGAAACAATAAACTGGCTGTTATCCATGGCATGATATGCTTGAGTAGCGACGTGGCTACTAGCAGCATCTTGAAGTGCCCCAAGTGTTTCGCGTGTAACGGGAACCATTTCTGCAAATCTTTCGACAGCCACGTGTTCCTCGGTCCATCGTGTCTCACAAAGAGAGATACGCGTTGAATGAGATGAATTAATTGGATCTTTAATTTTCCTCAAAAGCCCGTCCGAAGCGGTGATAGGCGAAAAGAGTTTCGGCGCTTCGGTGTCGCGGTGTCCAGTCCTCCGCTCACTCAGACAAGTAAGCTGATATGGGGTCGGACCCCGAACCCCTCCCTTATATACGTCCGTGATGAACGGGAGACTTATCTTGCTGAAAGATAAAATTTCTGTCCGGAAATCGATCCAGTACAGAAGGAAGCATGATATTCTGTAGTAGATCTATATATACCTCCGCATTGAACCTTCCTTCGATAAAATAACATACATCAAGTCCTTGTGCACTCAGCCACCCCCAAACATTTACAGAAAAAAATAATTTCAATATACAGTGCATTAGTAATGTATAGGATAATTGCAATAAAAATTAGATCGGAAGTTTAATAAAAATGCTTGGACCCGTCGATTTTTTATTTTTAGGTACATGTTGCACATTTTTAAACTAATTTTTGTGTCTGCACAGTGCACAAGGTGGTGATAAAAAAACATTTTTTTTTAAATGGAACACACATATTTTATCATTACATTATAAATTCCAATGTTTAATTTTAGAAATGTTCATCTCAATTTTTTTTACCAATTTTTAACTTTTTCCATAATAATTTAGTATACCCAAACTATCCTAAATGGCCATATTCTTATACCTACGTAACTTTCTAAGTATAGAATATGAAGTAGGTATAGGAATTTTTAGAATTAAATAAATAGAATCCAAAACTGTAAAAATATGAGTAGGTATAGGTATTCTATTTTAAATTTTAAAAAATTACTTTTGTAGCACTCTAATACTTTATGGACGTGCCCTGTCTAATTCAAAATATCGTTAACCATATACCAAATACTTACATAGGCACATTATCTACACATCTTATATTCAAGGCATTAAATTAATTACTCCTCACTATCGTTGACTCACCCTCTACACTATATACCTACAAACTAATTGCAAAATCTACTGCAAACTGGTATGTATTTTAGAAAGAATGCATTGTTTTTAGTTTAAATTAAACTTTTTAAAACATAATAGCGGCAAATCCCAACTAACAGAACAACATTTAAAAACAACCCTCTGCATAGGCATCAAAAAGTGCCGCCGCGCCGCCTGTATACTTTGCCGGCACACCGTTTTATTCGGGATGCGGCAATAGTTTTTGCATGTTTTTTACTATTTAAAGATCTATAGAGCGGTTGCCTTTTTAAAATGTTTTGACATTTTTCCTTAAGTTTATTCTTGTACTTGAAGCTTGTAGGAAGTAAGAAGGTGAATTAATATTTTTTTAAAATGGAACACCCTGTATAAATGCTTATATTTTTTATAACACGCCTTGTAAAGAAAAGTTGACTTGATTGAGCTTTTCTTAAAATTGTGTAGTTTTCTCAAAAAATTGGTAATTTTAGACTTTACGGACACCCATAATATGCAACTAAAAATAAAATAATGAACCTAATAACTTGTTTTTTATTTAAAATAAAAATATAGAACATATAAGTGACATAAAAATGTCCACAAAATAGAAAATAAAAGATAATGTCTAACATAAGTCATAAACTCTATTAAAAAACACAGGTAAAATGTTTTCTAGAAATTTTTCTTATAATTATACAGGGTGTTTGAGCAATAGTTTTAAAATCTTTAACAGCAGTTAGATCTTGCAAAAAAGTCTCTATAAACATAAGTTCGAATATGCATCGATTCGAAATTGGAAATACGCAGGGTCCTAAAGTTAAAAAGAAGCTTTAATTGTACATAATTTTTTAAAACAATTATTTTGATAAAACAACTTAAAATTCAACATTTTCATTATTTTAGTTTTTTTCGAGAGGCAAAGTAAAACTCCTACTTTTCAAAAGGGTATAAAAAAAGAATCGGTTTTAATTTTTTTCTTGAAAGCAAAGCAAAATTTAAAATAAAAACAAGAGACAAAATAGTTGTATTTTAAATTGTTTTATTGGGGGTAATACCACGAGTGCTTAAAAATTACCGATAATATTTCACGATAGCGTGTTTTCTCATAATTTCACGAGTCCGAGGGACGAGTGAAATTTTTAAAGAAAACAGGCATGAGTAAAAAATATCTGGTTAATTTTAAAGCACGAGCGGTATTTAGGAAAAATATTTCACGAATCAAAAACGTAGATAAAGTTTATTAACTTAAAATTAAATATTAATTTAACAAACCGTCATTATTATTTAAAAATTTCGTATTGTCAATTTGACAGTAAGTGGAAAAACCACGTTGCCTAGACGACGTGAAATTTCTGGTGGAATTTTTCCATAATACCACTTCTCTTATGGGAAAATATGTACATGAGTGAAATATTCAAAATAATTAAAAAATAATAAAACCACAGGGTGATATACTTTTTAAAACAATTAATTTTAGCCTTTTTTTAACACCCTGTATTTCTGAAACGATGCATTTCTTGACTTATGTTTATAGAAACTTATTTTTGCAAGATCCAACTGCTTTCGAAGTTTGTAACACTAAATCTTAAACAACCTGTATAATTCTTAAGAACTAGAAATATATTGTTGGAGATTTATTACAATTAGTTCACTTAAGTTTTAAGTCATTAAAATTTTTCGATATGTCTCGAGCTTGTCTCGAAGGATTTTATCTCGTCTAGTCTCGAAATTCGAGGCAAAATGCTCTCGAGACGAGACAAAATGGCTTCGAGACGAGACGAGACGAGACGTCTCGTATCCCGTGTCTCGCGGCAACCCTACATGAAACCACTCTTAAATGCAACATTTTTTCGAATTGCATTCCAAAACTTGCGATGCTAGATCTTTATAAAGTTTTTAAATGTGATTCTTGAGATAACCTCAAGCAACTTATAAATGGGACATCTTATAAGTTATTTTGCAGACGGTTTCACAAGTACCGTTTAATTATTTCTCTGTCTGCAGATTATAAAAATGTATTAAAATTGTCAATTTATTTTTGTAAGACACCCTGAATAAAAATAATAAAACGTTCCATTCAAAAGTCCCTTTTTTAATCGAGTGCGCACCTGTCACAAAACTAGGGAAAATTGATTTTCGTAAAAGGTCATTTTTCTAATATAACATCATTGGGTTTAAACCAAGGAAGTTTAAAGGTGTATGGAAGCCCAATACTGTAGAACAAAATTGTCCAGGCGTGCAGGGCAGCGGGAATAGGGGGGTTGACCCCGCGGAGTTTGCGCAATGAATAGTAGGTCAGAGCCGGACTTCCATAATTCTTTATTACTATCTATAAAGTTGACATCAGCAAATGTCAAATTCAAGCATTCACTGTTTTTTTTATTTTTGCACAAAATTGTTGGTTGAATATTTAAAATTATTGTGTAATATTGGATTTTATATCATCTGATATAATATGGAAAGAAGCCTTCTATTTAAATGGTCGATATTTTTGTGAGTTTTGTATTTTTACCAAAAATCTTTGTAAATAAATAAAAACAAGTTTTTTTAAAATAAATTTCAAACATTGTATGATAGTTTCATGTACTTATCACCAATTTTGTGATAGTGGGCAAGATAGTGTAAATGAGTTTAATCTAATCCTAAGATTCTGGTTGTACATTAAAAAGTGAAAATTTTTAACTGCTTTTTAGGCATATACTTTTCACTAATAACAAACATTTATGAGACAGAATAACAGTGGTTAAAAATGTTTAGTAATCTTTGGTACCTAGGTATCCATTGTAACAGTATCCGTTAAATATTATGTGTCTACAGTATGTCGAGCTTAAAAAGTTGATAATGTAAGTTTAAGAAACCAAAAATCTAATTTCTTTTTAAACAAATACAGAAAAAGCAAAAAGGAACTTTAGCATAAAATTGTACTTTCTTTCCTTCAATTAGAGGGACCTGTATATATTAAAATTTGCCTGGTCTGCCCAGTAATTAATAATTTTGATCCTTTAAAAGAATGTACTAAATTATTAAATGAAATAAAAGAACCTAACTGTAAACCTTATTTTTTTAATAATCCACAGAAATGTACAAACATTGTGGAAATCATCTAAAAGATAGTTAAGATTGCCTTAGTTCCTATGAAATTTTCATTATTTTATTATTTATAATTGATATATTATTATTTTTTCGGTTACCTAACCTTACGTCTCATAAGAAGCACCTAAATATAAGAAATACTTACCTAAAGTAAAAAATGCCGGGTATGTTACCCTTGGATTTGCAAGACAAAACCATACAACCTCTAATCATTTTGTTACGATATTATAAGTAACAAACAATAAACACAAAATTATAGTCACAATTTAATAAACACTAATCACTAAAATAGGAAGGTTTTTATCAATCCAAAAAACTTCTGCAACTACAAAATAAAGGTACTCACACCAAGCAAAACAATCGGCGCAAAGGGCACAAACCACAACAAAAATGACGAATGATGAGACGACGACGGTTGACGATACAGCGCGGATATAGTTTTATACGCGCCGCGCGCGCCCTTGCACCAAAAACCTTAGACAATAATTACGGCTCTCATAAAAGTATAATGTGTTGCCTAACTACACACTGATTTATCAGTGTGTAAGTAGGGAACACATTAAATTATTTCGTGGAATTTTGTTATTGCGCAGAATCGGCGGGGCCAACTCTGAAAGTTATTTTCATACTGGGCTGGACATTTTTTGATCGAATGGGCCATAGCATTGGGCTTCCATACACCTTTAAACTTCCTTGATCTACTCTCGCTATTGCTATTTTTTTTCGTCAATATATGCCCTTCAAACAAGTAACTCAAAAAAAATTATTTGCCTGCAATAATCGATAATCGGTAATATTGCGTTTCAAAGTTTGTGATTTTAAAAAATTGACAATTTTGACCTTCCAGCACAGATTTCTGTTAATACCAAATCGCACAAAAATTTAGGAGAACTTATGGCCGGTTGCACCAAAAGTATCTTAAGTAGACCTTTATTAAGGAGCTCTTAAAATTAAGGGTAACTTAAATTGATTTCGCTTTCACCATTAGATTTTTATTGCAACTTAACTAAGACTACTTAGAAAAATGGCAACGTTGCATCTTTCTTCTTTTTTATTGTTGGCCTTTACAACGCGATAGATCTTTCCTTTTTTAGCTTGTGTGTCATTTAAATGATAGAAGTAATCCGACTTGAATCTTTGTAAATAATTAAAACTTTAATTTTTTTCATTTTATAGACATTATAATACAAAATCAGTAGTTAGATTGTGATTTTTTGTTGTGAAATTAGTAACATTATGGAAAAAAAAGATCAAAGGCGCCTTTCTTTACGGCCATGGAAAGGGAATAATTATTGTCAATGAAATATAAACACAAATACATCATTAAAAAAAAACCTTTATTATTTTATATGAACAAATTAAATATTCCTAATTTACAAGTAAATACTTAAAATTTAAAAGCTAATACAAACTTGTCATGTTTAAACTAAAACTCATCTTCGATTTGCTCAACTAAGCTGGGCACTGTTGGTTTCGTTAATTTGAACCTTTTGAAAAATGTAAGATTATCCATCTCGTCCAAACAGTTCTTTTTAAAAATAACAGCACAATGTCCAAAAGAATAAAAAAAGGTAAATAAATCTTAAAATTGCCATAAGTAATAAAAATTCACTGTTTCTACATTTTTCTTGGAAATCTAATTTACGTCGCATTTATAATATCACAATCCAAAACACCATTGTTTAAAAACTTCGTTTTTACATAATTTTTATCAAATTAATTATTTAAAACTACAAACAAACGAAAAATAAAAAACCATGAACAAAATATTTGTCAAATGTCAACTTCAAATTACTTAAGGGGTCATTAAGTATAGAAAATCCTACACTTAAAGTTAAGGGACCATTAAGGACCAATTTCAGCTGGTGCAAGAAACATTTGAAACTTAAGGGGCAGTTAATGCTTAAGAACAACTTAAGTGTCGCAAAAAGTGTTGGTGCAACCGGCCATTAGTGTTTTATATCTAGAACAAGACCTTAAAGGGATTCTCTCTGGTCCGAACTTCTACACTTGTCCATAACAGTGGAAAAATACAACTTTTTTTAACGGTTTGATCCGTTATATCTTAGAAATGGTGGCTCTTAGGAAAAAAAGTATTAAATTATTTTTTATAGATAATTTGCCTAAAATGTATTTTTTATAGTTTAAACTCAACAATATAACATATATTTTAAGCAAATTTTAATATTGGTAATATAAAACAGCTAGTTGGGTACCAGAAGAGGAATAACGCAAGATTCTATTTAATCTTTGTACAAATCATCACGCTTCCGAGATATAGGAAACAGATACCTAGAAGAAAATGTAAGCATAAAGGAGTGTTTGCTTTTGCAATATTGTAAATTTTTACATTTTTGCTAGTTGTTGTGACATCTATTTGTTTCTTAAGGGGATCAGGGCCATACCTGCAAGCAAAAAAACAATTTTTTGTGCGCACAAAGAATAATATATCATATATTATAGTAATAACAATTTTTAATAATATTATTAAGAAAAAACAAAATTAACGATATATTGGAAACACTGTTGGATACCTTCATTCTTGTTTATTTATTTTTTTGGTTATTATTTCTTTTTTTTTACCCAAATAAAGAAGTTTTATTTTTAATATTATTAACAATAGCTCACCCATAACCAAATTAGGCCCTTATCTTGCAAGTGCCGTGAATATTAGGCAAATGGTCCGATTTGAATTTTTAAAACGGCTTTTTAAAGTTGAGATTAAAAGCTACAAATTGTATATCTTACATTTTCATATAAGTTTGGAGAACTTTGTTAAAAATACTTGTGAACCTAGCGCATCGAGCGAAGGTTCACGAAGGAGAAGCAGCATTTTTAACAATGTTCTCCAGACCTATATGAAAATGTGAGATATACAGTTTGTAGCTTTTAATCTCAATTTTAACACGCCGTTTTACAAATTCAAATCGGACCATTTGCCTAATATTCATGGTACTTGCAAGATAAGGGCCTAATTTTTTTATAGTGCGATTAAATAAAAGCTATTAATGCGACAATTATCATCTATATGTTATTGACTATCATTTTCCAAAAAATCAGCTCTTAATATTAAAAATTACGGGATATATGAATTTTTAAAAAAGGCTCGAAAAAAGGTCTGTTTTAAGCGTTTTTTCGGACTTTCTCGGTGAAAAATGGTTGGATCGGGATTTTTCAAAAATCATTTTGTAGGTTTTTGAATTCTCTATAAACAGCCTTTTATAAGTAAAGTGATATAACCATTACTTTTTGTTTTATTAAAAAAAAAAAGAAAAAGGCCCCTTTTTAAATAATTATTGTTTAAAAAAAATTACCTGAAAAAAATTGGTTGGATTTTTGATTTTAGTAATCTAAGGTTATTCCGGAAGTCATGGCACAGTCAAATATCTGTGAACAGTAATTACAAAAATGACCTCATTTTTTGCTAAAATGACTGGACTAATAGTCAAAATGTTGGTTTATTGCTTGTTTCATATATAAAAAGTAATAAAGTCTATTTTTGTACAGGGTGTACAACTAAGAAAGAAGGTATCTGAGAAAATATTTATCGCACAGCCTTGGGGAAAAAATATTATTGGTAAAAGTGGTCAAGGGAAATAGCTGGAAATTATTTTTAAGTTTCTGAAATGGCCGCTAGGGGGCGTAACTGCATCTTGAATATAAAAAAGTGATGTTTCTGTGAATTTTGCCATATTAACCTAACAAAAAAATACCTGATCTTTAAAGTGGAGGATAATCTGAACCTTTTTTGTTTAATAATTTTTGGTATATCTCTAAAAATAAAGTGGTGGGGGGTATTTAAAGGTTTCCGTCAAACACACCCTATATCTTCGAAACGGCTAAGCCGATTTTAACAAACTTGAGCTAGTTGAAAAGAGTTATTCTTGGGCTATAAATCTTAAAACATTTAAAGTTTTGTTAGTTTCACACGTCGCCGCTAGAGGGCTTTTTTCGATATTCCAACAGAAATAGTTAATTTTCTCAAAAAAATTAAATGCATTGGTATAATTTTTTCTTTATAAAAATGTAGCTAAATAACGCCTAAACAAGCTTGCGAAAACTGCATTTCGATATCTTGTTCCTTACCTAATATTTAGACCAAAGAAAATTTTATTCGTCAATATCTCAAAATTTATAAAAGCTACAAGAAATTTTACATGACATAAATTATGTATTTTTATAAAACATTTAATGTAGGCCATAAAATATTTTCGTCTAAATGCAATACTTTACAAGTTATAATCAAAAAATCGAATTTTCAGAATCTTTTCAAGGTATACCCCTAGAAGTCGCTTTTTTGATTATAACTCGTAAAGTACTGCATTTAGATGAAAATATTATTTAACCTAAATTAGAGCTTTTGTAATAATACACAATTAATGTTTTATAAAATTTCTTGTAGCTTTTATATATAGTTGTTGAGATATTGGCGTATAAAATTTTCTTTGGTCTAAATATTAGTTAAGGAACAAGATATCGAGATGCGGGTTTCGTGAGCTTGTTTAGGCTTTATTCAGCTACTTTTCATAAAGAAAAAATTATACCAATGCAATTAATTTTTTTGAGAAAATTAACCATTTCTGTCGGGATGTCGAAAAAAGCCCTCTAGCGGCGACGTGTGAAACTAACAAAACTTTTAATATTTTAAGATTTATAGCCCAAAAATAGCTCTTTTCAACTACCCCAAGTTTGTTAAAATCGGCTTAGTCGTTTCGAAGATACAGGGTGTTTTTTACGGAAACCTTCAAATACCCTCCACCACTATATTTTTAGAGATATAGCTAAAATTGTCAAACAAAAAAGGTTTAGATTATTATCGACTTTAAAGATCAGGTATTTTTTTGTTAGGTTAATATAGCAAAATTCACAGACACATTACTTTTTTAGATTCAAGATTGCAGTTACGCCCCCTAGCGGTCATTTCAGAAGCTTGAAAATAATTTCCAGCTATTTCTCTTGACTACTTTTACTAACAATATTTTTCCCCAACGCTGTGCGATAAATCTTTTTTGAGATACAGCCGGCCTCCTTTCTTAGTTGTACACCCTGTACTTATTCTGGTTCACTCCCTTTTACGACAGTACCGCTTGGACTATTTTTGAATGAATCAAAAGAACGACTAAGAATGTAAATGAAGACATCCAAAAATGCAGTATAGGAGTTTTTTTTGTTGTTTCTCATTATTCGTTCTCGTGTAAACGATATCAGCGAATATCTTCTGCTCAACCTAGTATGCAAAATATACAGGAAAGTATAAATGGAATGCCGCAAACCAAATGACTCAACAGTTAAAGCGATTGTTAATATTGTTTTTGTTCTTCTTGAAGAGCTTCTTAATGTTGCGAGTTCCATTCTTATAAAAGATGTAACAACAATGGTCTATGGGCCCGGCACAAAGACACTATGGTATTTCAATAGACGAATGCTACCAATATGGGCTATTTAGCGTTATGCAAGACAACCGAGGTTTCCTTTGTTTGTATGTTAATACCCTAAAAATGTTTTAAGTATTAGGTGAAATTGTGTTGTGAATACTTTTGATTTTTAACAAATGATCTCTTTAAGAAATATGGCGGATTTACACATTTACCGCCCCCGTCGACCTCTACAATACGAAATTCTAGTTCTCAATCATATTAATTGCATTTTTTTAATAAACCAAATCCAATTACTTTATGTATAACGATAGCGAAGTTATTACGGGGAAAAACACGCTTAAACGTTTCGTGTAATATACATACGCCATGTACAGGGTTATTGATTTTAAAGTAAACATGGCTTTATTTTAGAACTTCCCTGTACTTTTTTAAAAAACGAATAGAGCAATTTCGTGTATTTTTTTTCCGTATAATTCAATAATTTAATCAGGAAAACATTTGAAACAAAAACAAAAGAGTTACAGCACGAGTGACGTATTTATTAAATGGAATACCTCGTATATTTTTATATCAAAAGATAGAGATTTTCACGAGGAATTCAGTGATATAGGGGTTGCTGGGTTTATTTCCTGCGGTTCTGCTGCAATTGTCTAAAAACTGCATGATACTATAAGGATAGTTTCAACTGAAAAAACCTGGCTGCCCCAGGTCACAGGAGCTTATTTGTCAAAGTCAAGAATTTTAAAAATACGTTTATTACTTTTTAGAGTAGTTTTTTAATGAGGTTTTCATCAGAAGAACGACTCCAAATTATAATTCTCTATTATAAATGTAAAGAAAACGCCAGGGAAACACAACGAAGATATGTTGCAAATTTCCATCGAAATATATCGGTAAAAACGATTTTAAAACTGAAGGTCTTATTCGAAGAAACAAAATTGTTACTTATTAGAAAAAGAACTGCAATTAAAAGAGAAACAGGAGTCGAGCTATTCTAAATTATTTTACTTTTTATCCCATGAAGTCAATTACTGACGCAGTTAGAGACTTGAGGCAAGAAGAAGAGTAACCTATGCGACGGTTCAGAGAACACTGAAATATTTTAAGTATCTTCCATATCACGTTGTTCCAGTGCAGCACTTGAACAAAAGGAACTTTGCTTTTAATTTGTTTCCCAAATTTTAATCCATGAACAAGATAACGATCCTACCCTGTTTCAAACAATTCTTTGGACGGATGAAGCTACGTTCACTACATCGGGAATGTTTAACCGACGCAATACGCACAGCTGGACAAGACAAAATCTCAGAAAATTTCAAGAGATTAAATACCGAGGGAGGTCTTCTCTTTATGTCTGGTGTGCTGTGTTTAACAATAGAAGATAATTTGGCAACAAGACGGAGCGCCGCCCCATGCTGTTCGTCAAGTTGTGCAGTATCTCAATTACCGATACAATCAGTGGATTGCACGTTATAGCACTATTAGATGGGCACCTAATAGTCCAGATATTACAATTTTGGACACTTTTCTATGGGGTCACTTAAAGAATGTCGTTTACCAAAATGGGACCACAAACACGGAAGAAATGAGAGAAAAACTTGTAAATGAAATTAATTTTCTTAACCAAGAACCTCAAATAATATCGGCGAGTTTAGAAAGGCTAAGAAGGGGTTATTGATTATGTTTTAAAAATAACGCGGGTCATATAGAACATTTAAATTATTAGTCATATTATAATTTTTTGTTATAAGTTTCTTATTACCACCATATTTTACCTCGTATTGTATTTTACTTTTTTCCGTTTATTGTAATTTTGCTGCTTGGTTTAGAAATAGATCTATCATATCATTTTTAGCATATAATATAATTTGAAGCCGTTCTTCTGATGGAAACCTCATTATTAAACTACTCCAAAAAGTAATAAACGTATTTTTAAAATTTTTGACTTTGACAAATAAGCACCTGTGACCGTGGTCGCCAGGTTTTTTCAGGTGAAACTATCCTTGTAGTATCATGCAGTTTTTAGACAATTGCAGCAGAACCGCAGAAATAAACCCAGCAAACCCTATATCACCGAATTCCTCGTGAAAATGTCTATCTATTGATATAAAAATATACGGATCCATTTAAAAAATACGTCCACTCGTGCTGTAACTCTTTTGTTTTTGTTTCAAATGTTTTTCTGATAAGATTATTAAATTCTACGGAAAAAAAATACACGAAATGGCTATATTCGTTTTTTAAAAAAGTACAGGAGTGTTCAAAAATAAAGCCCTGTTTACTTTAAAATTAATAGAATAGAATAGAATAGAATAGAACATAACTTTATTTCAGATTCTGTCTACATAATACATATTTACATAGGTATCATAGGAACACAAAATGAAATGACGTCACAAATATTTACATAACTAAGGTAATACAACTACATATTAAAATAATCCTCTAAAGTATATGGTTCTAGATTTAATAATAAATATTTTCTTTTCTTTTTAAATTGCTTAAAAGTGGGTTTTTTTCCGTCATACTCAATCTATGAATGGGGTAGTTGATATCTACAGTTCTGGTATTATACATTGTATTAGTGTTATTTACAAGAAACGAATCCTTGTTTTTAAATAAATACAACAAACATTCGTGCAGGTACAATCCATACATAGTTAAAAGCCCTTTTGCTTTAAAAATTCCTCTACAAGTTTCCCGAAATTTCATTTTAAAAATTATTCTTAATACTCTTTTCTGAATTTTAAAAATTGACTCTGCATTAGATCCATTTCCCCAAAAAATGATCCCATATCTAAGTAAGGACTCAAAGTTGGCAAAGTACATGATTTTAAGAACACTTTTATGAAGCTAGTTACTTGTTACGCGGATTGCATAACAAGTTTGGTTTAATCTTTTTGATAGCATTTCAATGTGTGGTGAGCATTTCAAGAACTCGTCGATCACAATACCTAAAAACTTTACTTGACTTACTGTTTCAATGTCATTGTTATTAATAAAGATATGAGAGTGTTTTTCTTTATTTGTTCTGTTTGTGCTAAACGTTATAATGTTTGTTTTTTTCTCATTTATAACTAGTTTATTTATTTCAAACCATCGTTTTGCCTTTAAAAATAATGTATTGGTGCTTTCGACCAGTTCTTGAACGTCTTTTTTCCCTATAAGTAAGTTTGTATCATCTGCGAAGCTTGTTATTGCATAATCGTGGTGATAAATTATTGAATTAAGGTCATTAATATAAATTAAAAATAAAATTGGGCCTATAATGCTACCTTGCGGTATGCCCACAACGTTAGCTGCCAAATTTGATTTTGAATACTTACTACCCTTATTTATCAGAACTCGTTGGAACCTATTAGTCAGATATGACTCTATCCATTTCAGAGCATTTTCCCGAATCCCATAGCAATGTAGTTTTTCCAGAAGATAATCACGATTAAGACAATCATATGCCTTGGATAAGTCAACAAACAGGCCAGTTGCAAGTTTGTTATCTTCTAAAAATTTAAGTATTGTCTGCGTGAACTGAAAAATTGCAGATTGAGTAGATCTGTTATCTAGATATGCATGTTGAGTATTGGTAAAAAGCTGACATTTCTTAAAGAAAGATATTATTCTATTACACATTGCCAGTTCAAAGAGCTTTGAGAAACTGTTTAGTAAACTTATGGGTCTATAATTCTCATAAAGTTCTGGGTCGCCACTTTTAAAAACAGGTTTAATTAAAGATGTTTTTAATTGTTCGGGAAAAATTCCGAACTTGAATGAGTTATTTAATATGTAACATAAGACTCTATTTATTTTTATGATACTAAGTTTTACTATGATGGTGGGAATTTCATCTTCTCCACTGTTAAATTTATTTTTTAGAGTTTGGTAAATTTCAGTTAGTTCCTCTGGGGAGAACGGTTTTAGAAAGAATGATCTATTTTTTTCTTTAATGTTACATTGAAATGGATACTGATACTGAATAACCCTATACATATAACTTTTATCCCCATTTTAACCTCCCGACAAATGTAATCTAAAAAATATTAAAAAAGATCATTTTTAATCATAATCAAAAGCCTTAGTACCAATTTTTATGCTTCTAAATCCAAAAATGATGAAGTTCAACACAAACTTTCATCCCCCATTCTCCACCTTTAAGGGGTAAGTTTCCCAAAATTTTTTTTAGCCTATGTTTATCAGGGTTTATGTAGATTTCTAATGGTGAAAGAATTGTTCAAATCGGTCCAGTACTTTTGTAGCCTATTTGATTCAGTAGTATAGATAAATAAACTTTTTTATATTTCTAGCAAAATATACAAATTTATTAATGTATCAGATGATACACCAAACATTTAATAGACATCTTAACTACCACATCAATATATCATAACTTCCAAATCTGCTTTAAAGATATTTCGTGGGCGGTACAGATGATTCTTTATACCTTTAACATTCGGTTGAGGCGTTAAAGTTCACCGTGTAATGTCAAGACCAAGACGTAAATAGAAAGTAGCAAACTACTAAATAAGTATGCATATTAAAGCACGAATAAACCATAAATATACCCTAATTACTAGTAGGTTTATAATTAATCTTTTTTACAGTGATTTACTTCTAAGAACAGCGCTTACTTAAATGTTGTGTGAATTACTGTTTTTAACAAGTGTTGTAAGTACAGTGACGGCCATTAAATCTTGGGCAAAAAATTTGTCAAATTTTGACTTTTCTGCCAATTTTTGTAAATCGCTCTTTTATACCTTGTTTTACTTTTAATTACTATAAATAAAGAAAAAGGTAAAAGAAAATATTTAAATTTTATAAAAACTAACAAATTAATAAATTACTTAACAATTTAATAAATTTAAACAAACTTAAATATCCTTCCAAACAAATTTAATATTTTATTGCGGCCCCGTTTTTTCTAAGACAGAGTTTAGCCTTCCACATATCGAAAGGTCCAAAGCCCGGGCGTAGTCCAGATTTCCCCGAAACCTATTCCACGCCTCTAAAATTTTATCTTTAAGTTTGTTTACTTTTTGCGGCCTAAACTCATTTTCCTTATTTATTTTTTTAACTAATAAGCCCCAAACTGTTTTCCATAACATGTAAATCCGGACTACGTGCGGGCCACGGTAAAACCCTGATACGCTGCTCTTCCATCCATTAGACGACTTGCCGGGCCGTATGAACGGGACACTTATCTCGCTAAAAGATAAAATTTCTGCCCGGAAATCGATCTACTACAGAAGAAAGCATGATTATTAATCTGTAGTAGATCTATACAGGGATGCGCAAAAGTCCGAAAAAAAATTAATATCTTTTTAACCACTAACTTAGGAAAAAAAAGCTGAAACATGTCAATTGATTTTAAATTGTACGCAATTTTTGGCAATAAAATGAAATATTTTTTTTCAACCCCTTAGCTGCAACCCTTCCCAACTTTTTTTTTTCAAATGCAAAGCTATGTCGTGTATGGGCTCATTGAACCTTTGTTACGGTATCTATAAATACCTTTGCGTTTCCCATATCCAGCAGTTGATGTAAGACCGTGGAAGAGGTCACATCTTCTGAATACCGGGATCAGCCGACAGCTGGAGGGCTGGATCGGCTTCCCAGGTCTTAAAGTATTGTTTTTGTTGGAATATCTGGATTTGGGAATCTACGCTGGATTTATAAATACCGTTTTTGTTTTATCGAGTAGGATGTGGTAACGGGACTTGGAGTATTACTACATTGGAGTTTTTTTATGTTTATTTTGTTTTGGAACTTTACAGCGCTGGCGCGGCCGAAGGTCACAGACCTGCTCGGCGCCCAGGGTTAGAAGATCGTAAACTTCTGGAGTTTTACAGGAACGAAACAGTTCTGCCGACACCTTGAAATCGTCAGGCGGCTTGGCGCTTTGTTTCCCCAGGAAGGAAGGACACTTTGAAGGAAGAATAGAGCCGGCTGCCACCTTAAACGCGGAAGTGCCGTCGTCTCGGTCCCGGAGAAGTGTTCCAGACTGTTTTGGGGAACGGCCTTGGAGGGCCACGGCTGGGAAGTAGCTAGAAGGGAGTTTAAGGATAGAAAAAGAAGTTCCAGTGAAATTGGGAGCAGGCCAAGGGTGGCCTGGGGAGCGCGAGCACTTGGAACTGCTAAGAGAGGAGAAACTGAGCAAGGGAGACTCAGGCCGAGGACGGCCGTGAGTTATTTCCTTGGGGAAAGCTGTAGGAGGACCAGTAGGAGGTGTATCCACCGTTTGGATACGTGGCCGAGGGTGGCCTGGAGAAGGAGAGCACCTGGAGGAGCAGGAGAGGTCTTCGGAGGAAGGAGACCAGGGCCGTGGGCGGCCCCGACTTTAATTCGTACAGAGGTGCAGTAGAAGCTGTAGGGAAGCGTTCCGTGCGATTTCACGATTTTGGCTGAGCCCGGCCTGGAGAGTTACAGCACCTGGAGGAGCACCACGATGACGACGTCCAAAATACACCGTGGCCAGGGTCGGCCATCGGTGATTTTGGTTTGAAAGGAAAGTAGAAGGGATCAGATGAACAATCCCGCAGGATCGACGCTTGGCCGACGTTAACCTGGAGATTTAGGGGACCTAGGGGACCCCTACGAAGAAGGCGCCCAATAACTTATTAGAAAACCGCACGCCGCGGTAAGAAAGGACAGATGCAGGCTAATAAACAATATCAGAAGGGACTAGGTACCGCTATTTCGTCCGGTGACGCCGGCCTGGGCGAAATTAGCGAGGGAGTCCACGAGCTTCACCAGCCATGGGGGATAAGAGCCTCGCGAACATCAGAGCTAGCCGGAGTAATAAAAAGAGTGCGGAGGCTTACTGAGGGTGATAATCCCCTAGGCCTCCTGCAAGAAAAACCGATAATTACCTCAATTAACACCGAGGATTTGGCTGATAAAGACACCTTCCTCCGATTAAATAACATACGTCTAACATAAGTGTACTTCTTTCCTTTTGGATATATTTTTCAGTTGTGAATTTTATATTTTCCCAAAAGATCGGAGTTACAAGTAAAATTGTAGAGCAAATCCAATGCGTTGTTTTTTATTTGCATTTGTTAAAAACGGTTTTAAGGCCGCCATGTGGCAGCGCAATTCGGATATTTGCTTTATTCTTCGCCGTGCCGTTCTAACCGATGCCGGAAAATTGCTTTCGTTTTTGCTGTAACTACAGATTTAAATGGTTGGTTTCTCAAAACATTAACTAAATTATTGTCTTGTTTTTGATTCGATAGTTTGATGCGATCACTTCCAGCTCTTCTCTCAAAGAAATATGTTTCCTGCAATTTTTTTTCACAAAATGAATAGTACTCTTTGGGATGTTAAGCTCTTCCGCCACATCCCTTTCTGGCCAACCTCTCTGCTCAATATAATGAATAATTAATACATTTTGTTCCAAAGTTAGCAGAAAAAAGGTGTTAAATTCAAATTACCCGTTTCGTCGAATGACTTTCGGGTTTTGGGCTTAGACGTAATAGGAAGAAAAACTTACTCGTTTCTTGCCGTACACCGTTTTTTCCTGTCTTATCCTGAAGTTTTTTAATAATTTGCAAGCTTTAAAAAAAAAGGGTTCTTTTTAATAGACTAAGTAATCAAGAAGTGACTGCAGAACTGAGTTTAGTGCCTGTGTAGTCTTTTGTGATTGTAAATAGAGAAAATGTCTATAAATCCTTTAAGTAAAGTATATACTTATAAGTGTTAAGTATATTGGAAAAGCACTTGTAAGTTTGTCAGGTGATCGCGCCAGTTGCCGATTTTTGTTTAAGCCCGCTAGTTTTGGAGTTATGACGCCCCACTAACATAAAAACATAGGTTGTTTTGCGGAAAAATGCACAATCTATGAAAAGATTCACCTATGGTAGTAGATTATTTTTATTATCAAAATCATGAAGCCTTGATCTTTTTTAACATTTTAACTTTTTGTTCATCTTGATACCCTTTTCTTAGAGGAGATATTAATATTTACACTGGGACATGATTTTACTTAGTCTTATGTAAAAAATAGAGGTGATGCAATAGTTTTTTGGCGCAATGTAATTAAAGGGCTTCAAATAGTTTTTGGAAATTTCATTAAGAAATGTAAAATTTGGTAGGAAAATATACAGGCAAAGATTGGTATTTAAGATTATTTTCTAAAATAAAACTTGAACGAAAAATCCCAAAATGTTTTAAAGAAATGTAAGAAAATTTTGGAAAAAAATAAAAAACGCAAAAAATATAAATGCTTAATTTTAAAGTGCAATATCCAAATATATTTAAAAATATGTACACAAATTTTCACTTAAAATACATTTAAAACACTGATGGGTTTATGATAAGTTTTTTTTGTTTCCCCAAAGTTGTGCTCTTCTACAAAATGCAAAAAATTGGGTTCATTTTATAATCTTTAACCCACAGACCACAAACACCAAACTTTAATAATTTATTTTTTTTAAAGTTAAACTTTACAACACTCCAGGTAATTACATGTAATTCAAATTATTAAAATATGACTTGAAAAATAAACACATAAGTAAACAAAGATTTGCAGGTTAGGAACACTTTAAAACTTTAAAACGAAATGAAAAAGTAAGTAAAGCAATGACAGAGATAAACTTATGTACATTTTCATGGAATAGAAAAAGAACAAATCGTAGCAAGGGCCCGGCTGATCTTTTCATTTCTATACTTCAAACTAGTAATTCGAAAATCCGATTATAGTCGAGAAAAATTACGGAGTCGGGTTTAAAGAGGTTTTCTATTATAAACATGAAATTTCTTCTCTATGGTGTTACAGAGTTCGCCTGCAGAACTACTTTGCAAAATTTAATAAATCATCTAATTGCCTTTTAAAAGCCTACTCATAATTTTTTTAGGACACTTAAAAATAGGTGAAAAAAACGTTTAAAAAATACTCAAAATCGTCATAGTCGGAAAGCTAGCAGCCAGCTCAACAACCAATAGGCTTGATAAATTATTGTTTTAGAGAACTACAAATCACATTTATCCTGTTTTTAACAAGCCTTAAACCCAAACCACACGATTTCTTTATTATTGCAAGTATTACATAATAATAAAAATAAAATAAAATTAGCATTTAACTCACCTAAGATTTGATGCACGATATGGTAATTCAACTGACATTTTAAGGAAAATTACAAACATATTACTGAGTCACTATAATAATTTCTCTCGATACTAAATGACGTTGACAGTTTAATTAGTTATTGTCAGGTTCTTTATTTTAAATTAACTCCGCATAGTTCTATTTATTATGAATAGAGAGCTCATTTACAATTTCGAAATTAAGCTTATTTGTTGTTTGGTTGCTGGGTTTATTTCCTGAATAAGATGAGAACACTTATAACAAAAAATTAAAATATTACTAATAATTTAAATGTTCTATATGACCCCCGTTATTTTCGAAACATGATCTATAACCCCTCCTTTGCCTTTCTAAGCTGGCCGATATTATTTGAGGTTCTTGGTTAAGACGATTAATTTTATTTACAATTTTTTCTCTCATTTATTCCGTGTTTGTGTTCCCATAGAAAAGTGTCCACAATTGTAATATCTGGACTATTAGGTGGCCATCTAATAGTGCCATAACGTCCAATCGTTGATTGAGAAGTGGGAAGATGCGCATATTTACGGGCTAAAACGTGACGAAGAAAATGCGTCGCGGATAGATGGCTCTGCATGTCAAGATCGCTTGAATGCGTAGAAATTGTCAAGGCAACGGCTATTCCACAGCCTTCTATAACAAAAGAGCCATGAAGCAAGAAAGGCAACGTTGCAAACAACACTGCGCCCTGGGCTGGTTTAATTTAATAAGTTCTAAGCAGATTGTGCTAAATAAACGTTTTTTATGAAATTTTAAACAAAATACAGGTATTATTTTAAAAATAAACATAATTTTAAATACTATACTATATGGCCCTAAAAAACACTAATGTGTCCGGAAAACCTAGGCCATATTAGAATATTCGAAACCTATTATTATTTTTTCAAATTATTGCTAGACATTTAAAAATATTAATTTTTAAGGCTTTATTCTTATACTGTTTAACTGTTTTTGCAAATAAATTAATGTAACTTTTAAAACTTAGCTAAAAATGTATTAATCAGTAATTTTTGTGATAATTAAAATCAACCGAAAACAACATATCTAAATAATATTATTAAAAAACATAATCTGTACTTAATAAGGAAGACAAGTTTAAAAAAGCAAAACTGGGTTCATTGTTCGGGTTTTACACTACCTTAAAACATGTAAATAACTCTTAGAATAGGTATAATGATATTTTTTGGTAAACTTACCGGTATTTATATGATTTTCATAATATAGTCCTGACGATATTGCTTGGAGCTAATATTGTTTTTGTTGCACATTTACACACTTATCAATGTCAAAATAAACTTATTATTTATAAATATATTTGGTAACCTTGTTCGTAAATATAGTTATTACATTAAAAGTTTTTTTAATACACTTATCCCGTCAAAGTGGAAAGCTTTCTTTTTTTACATCTTTTCTAGGCGAGTTCGAAAAAGTATTTAACTGAGTTTGTAATGAAACAGAATTGTTTATATTTTTGGTATAATTACTTAAAAAAATATTGCATAAACTAAGGGCAACTTTTTGATATAATTTCTTTACTTCTGTACCGCACTAACACTAGTCTTCAAAGGAAATATAAAAATGTCCACTTAGAAGGATTGCAATAGTTAGGGAAGTTAATAAATTTTGGTTAAGTAAATATATATAAACACAAGCAATGATCAATATACAACTATATATTTTTGACACAAGAATGAAACACTGCATATCTCCAATTTTTTAGGTTTATTGTTTTGTCAATTTCCGCTTTAAAACTACTAAAATCAGTAATAAGGTCGTTTTGAAGAAAGCTTCCAATCCCATGTTCTTGTTCGTAAGTTTCTACGAGGACTTTCCTTCTTTCTTTTGGGTTTCTTTTTGGGGCACTTTAAGGATTTGATAAACATTTCGGTTGGTTCTTATAAAGCCTTGGTATTGCACCATGCTATAATTTAGGGCACGTCAAAGAAAACTCCGGAATTTTTTCACTTTTATCTATATATGTTTCAATTTTCAAAATGTCACTATTATCAAATTGTTTCCAACACACCACTGAAGAATTAGTCACCGAAAAATTTTCTTTTGTCTCGCCTCAAAAAACCCCCAGATTCCAAATTTTGTACCGCTAGGTCATTTGGTTAAAGAATTGTTAAGAAAAAACGAAAGCAAAATTAAAAGTTTAACACCCTGTATCTTTGTTATTATTAACTTTCAGATAAGGCAAAATTACGTAAATTGCATTATTTTGACCTAAGGAATCTGATATTGCTCTGTGTCCCATTACTTTTGGGACACCCTGTATTTCGGTAGAAATTTGCAACATATCTTCGATGTATTTCCCTGGCGTTTTCTCCACATTTATAATAGAGAATTATAATTTGCAGCCGTTCTTCTGATGAAAATCTCACTCTTTTGTTTTTGTTTCAAATGTTTTTCTGATTAGATTATTCAATTCTACGAAAAAAATACACGAAATAGCTATATTCATTTTTTAAAAAAGTACAGGGAACTTCAAAAATAAAGCCCTGTTACTTTAAAAGGAATAACCCTGTATGTGATGTTGTTTTGACCAATGTGGATTATTGTTGCTTTAAAAAAAATTCTGGCGGAGAGGAAACCTTAAATGTATGGCGAAATAATGAGATATAATATAATATTATACCTATAATACTTTATATGCAATAATATTACTAAGTTGGTAGATGGTATAGAAGATTTTTTTTATGTACCATAACAAAGTAATGTATAACTTCATAAGAAATTAAATTTTATTAGCATTCAAACATTTGCCATTTTATTATTTTTGACATATATTGCTTGATATTGTGTATAAAACTAAATTAACATAATAAACTTTATATCAATAATTACCGATATTTTTTTTCGATTCAAACAAAACAATTTTAAAAAATAAGGTACCTAAGTTACAACAATTTACGAAAATTTATTTCTCTAATGGGCACTACCCACTCGCAAAAATGTCGAGTAGAAAATGTCTAAAATGAAATTCGAGAATTCAAATTTTCGATGTGCATGATTATACTGACAGAAAAAAGTATTTGACTTTTCTTCAGAATAAAGAAAAAATATAAATATATTTATTTTAAATTGTATTAATAATTTTTTCCACTTTAATATTCCCAGAAAGATAAAATAATTATTATTTATTCGAGATAGAACACTTGTCTCAAGATTTAAAAAAAAAACAATATGCTCGTAATTATGATCTAAACAAATTATTTTAGGATTAACTTTTCCAGATCTTTTGAAGAAAGTTCGTCGTTAATACTTAACTATACATCATTAACCGAAAAAACAGAAAAAATAATGATAATTACAGGCATTTTATATAATAATAAATATATTAGAATTAAATGTTATTACTTTAAAGATCTTGAGGCATTCCCATGCTGTAGAAAAGTAAAATCGAATATATAACAAAACAAAGTTCATGGGTGCAAGTTCGGGTTCGCACGGAGGTCAACACCGGCACGATATTTAGATGCAAGTGAAGCGTAATGTGGGTATGCAGGGCAGTATTTACAATAATTTAAAGATTTATAGTTACGTTTAAGTGGGTATTTATGTAAAACACTGAATAACTAATTTATCACTGGAATAGCTGTCTGGTACGAAAAAAAAAATGAAAAGTAGTCATGTTATATATTTTTTTGTTGTGGGGGTAAAGTAAAGTAAGCGGCAGTTTATCGACACGAGATTTAAAAAATCGGAGAAGAAAAGACCTCTACAAGCAAAAGGTTTCACAGCTAAGAAACTCTAGAGTAAAAGAACCGAACAAAGTGAGAAGTTTAGGGGTTTTCCAGTTGGATCATAACGCATGAAAGTGGCACGTGTGTGTGTTACTCTGTTTTAAGCATAGATAACCTAACTTTAGTTATGTAATCGCTAATCGCATTTATGGCAAGTTTACGCTAGCGCGCACCAGTGGCGGCTCCTCCATTGGGTCATTTAGTCAATGACCTCCCAATATTTTGGACTAATATTTCCAAATAAAAACATAATAATGATATAAATGAAAAAAAAACTAATTTTTTAACTTTTTTAATCTTTTAAATTTTCCTTTATTATTCTAAGCATATAAATTCGTTGATCGATCACTGGATTCCACAAGCTTCGCGCAGCGATCTCCAGATCGGTGGTTTCGTTTGTTGGCCAAAAACCGGGCTGCCTGCCTTCATTGACCGCATTGTTTTAAACAGAGCCGAGTCGAGTTTTCCCGATCTAATTTACGATTGGGCGATTTTGGCTGCTTTCCGTAGCAGTGTAATCACATGATCTGGGTCAACAGCCGCGAAGAGGAAAATTGCGCATTTTTCAAGGTGTTTGTTTGTTATACGTTTATTATAGAACGGATTATATACGATTTTAGGAATTTATTTTTTGTTGGTGTATGTTTTTGTAAGGTAAATTTGGAAACAGTGCATTTGTTGACAATTTTGTGTACGTTACCGATGACAACTGTAGAGAGCGAGAGATGATTCTCTACATTATTTATTTACTCATTCAGTACTTACAGAGAAATTCTCCAAATAGTACAACATACAGTTTACAATTTACAATGAACCTATACTAAGAAAAAAAAATACTACAACTATTACAATACAAGATAATGTAAAAAGTACAGTACAATAATCAATACTTAAAGATGTTATTAGGTGATAAAGAGTAATTAAAAAAGTTAAAACACCACAGTCCTGCCACAATTATTCCGTGTGATTTCTTAAAAGCTTAGCGACTTTATTCTTAAAAGACTCCGTAGAGCAGAACAGATCAAATTCTTTATGTACATAATGGTTGAAATGGCTCATAAGTCGATTAAGAGGTTTGTCGTCCTGGGTGGAACTCTAAAATTAATTCGAGCTAGAAGGTCAGAGCAGTTTATCGTGTTGTTCAACAGTTTGTGACCAAACATTAGATCAAGTTTGACTCTGCGCAACTCCAAGCTATCCATACCCAAGATATTTAGTCTTTCTTGGTAGGATAATAATGATTTGTCCAATTTCAACTTGTAAAGAAAGGTAATTCACGAATTTAGACTGTACTCGTTCAATTCTTTTTATATGGGTGTTATAATAGGGATTCCAGACAATACTACAGTATTCCAGATGACTCCTAACCAATGCAAAATATATATTCATCAGGACAGTGATATTTCTAAACTCCCAACACTGTCTCATAACGAAGCCTGCCATCCTGTAAGCCTTTGCGATAATGTTATCTATATGGTGTATAAATCTAAGTTCTTCATCAAAAATTACACCAAGATCATTTATCAGAGCAACTCTAGATATGGGAGTATCATTGATGTGGTATAGATATTTAGTTGGATTTTTTTTTCTGGAAAATGATATTACTTTACATTTAGAAACATTCAAGGACATGTTATTCTTTCCGCACCAGTTTACGAGATTATCAATACAATGTTGTAAAGGTAGACAGTCATCGACGTTTGAAATGGTTTTGTAAATCTTCAAACCGTCCGCAAACAACAAGTAGGAACAATGATCAAAAATGGAAGGCAAATCATGAAGAAACATCAAAAATAGGACTGGCCCGAGGTGAGACCCTTGAGGAACTCCAGAATGAACCAGTATTTTTTCTGAAATACAATTCTGAAATTTAACATACTGCACACGCCCACGAAGATAACTGTTTATCCAGGAAAGTAGTGGATCACCCATTCCATAGTGTTCTAATTTTTGAAGTAGAATGTAGTGATTAACACTATCAAAAGCTTTTTGGAAGTCAAAATAAATGGCATTAACTTGCTGACTCTTGTCCAATGCAGAAGACAAAAAATCAGTGTATACACATAAATTTGTTAAATAAAATATAGTTAGAGTTAAATTAAATAGAATAAAAACATTTTTACGCATCACAATGGGGGAATTACTCTCTGCGTTGGCCATGTTAAGTATTAAAAAGGCCTTTATAAATAATATTGTAAATTACAATGAAGAAGTAATCAATCATTTTGCAAGTGCTAAAGACAGAAGGATTGAACTAAAATTTATGACTATTTAGGTAAGTTAAGTAACCCTTTTTATTTTTTATCATATAAATATGTTTATTTTTAACCTGTAAGTTGCCGTCATACCTCTGGCATAGCGATATTACTTACTGTCGGGTGTAAGATTTTTTTTAGAATATGTTGTGCAATTTTTCTGTTTAAACAGATGTCGATGCATATTATTTGTTTTATTGCTATGTTTCCTAATAAATAGAAATATAATTCTTCAAATAAAATTTATTGCTTAATCATTTATTTTTGAATTTTCTTTTTTGTTTTTTCTTTGGAGTAAACGTCTGTGTGAAATAAAATGCCTAAAATTGTTTTTTTAACTAAAAATCAGTTAAGCCATATGCATTTGAAATTTTAACTAATAATCTCCCCGAAAGATTGACCACGAGCCGCCACTGGCGCGCACTAAACAAACGATAAGGTTATTCAGCATGCTTATTTAAAATAAAGGACCAGTGTCGTACTTAGAAATTTTTATAACTCATTAATTAATTTTTGCTCATGAAATATGTTTTTTCTAATGTTGGAATTTAAAGTGACTCATTGACGTTATCAAATATCTTAGTTTTCATAACTAGTTACAAAAAGTAAATTTTTTCGCAACTGGTGATGAAAAGTAAGACATTTGACAACGAAGTTTTTTTATATTTTAAATTTTAATTAAAAAGAATCATATCATATTTAAAATTAGAAAAAATATTGTGTGAAACGCGTTGGAAAACACTATTTTTTATAATTTATATTCTTTTGCTCTGCGCGTTACGAAAAATAGTGCTTTTCCCAACTGGTTGCACAAATAACTCTTTTTTTATATTTAGATATAGATTTTTTTTATTTTGCATTTCTATACATATATAAATTATGTTAGGTAGTAATATAAAAAATAAGGTAACAAAATTAATAATACAAAATTTAAATAGCAAAAATAGGGGCTAATAAAGATAGGGTTTGTTTCAAGACCTAGTCTTGGAACCGCTTTGAAACGGTTTTGGAACTGTTAGAATCGATTAAAAACGTGAGTGTCCACTTTACACGGTTTTATGTCAGTTCAAAAACGACGAAGTTTGAACGCTTTCTGTATATTTAAAGGATTCTGCTTTGCTGGGGGATCAGTAAAGGGATCATTTAATACACTGTCTGTCTCCTATCGATTAGGAATAGGTTTAATCGACTGTACTTGCATATGGCCGTACAATAAACTTTTTTTTTGCAAGATTGGGACAAACTTATAAACAGAAGAAAAAAAAAAAAAAATGTTGGTTCAAATAACGACTAAGTTTTGATCCTGCTTTATATATTAATGTTTTTTGTTGCGATCAATAAGATCATTAATACACTAAATCTGTTTATACAGATAGGAATAGTTTACTAGAGGACCCTTTCATATGGCCGTACAATAAATTGTTTTGCAAGAGGAACAAAATCTATAACCGGGAAGGAGAAAAAAGTGCTGAATCAACGCAGACGGACTTAATTCCTTTCACGTTAAATAACACGTTGGCGAAATAAAAAAACAGTTTATAAATTTTTAACAAAAGGAATGTATAAATCCTTTCCTCTAAACATCAAATAAGATCAAGAGAAAAAAGTAAAACTAGTAAACTATTTTCGTAGATCAACTATCACAATCACAAAAGAAGTCAACCAAAATCAAATGCACGCGGCCCGGTATAAACTGGCCGCACAACAGTAAACAATCGGCTGCCCGTTTTTTTAAAAATCCCCATTCTTTTCGCATGATTTGGAAGACCCTAAACGTAAAAAAACTTACCGCCCCACAGCGCACGGACACATTTTTTCGCCCATAAAATCTAACTTTTGAACTGCGCATCTGATATCCTTTACCGTTCCATATGAAGGTCAGTAGTTGGAAGCCGCTAGGGAAAGAATAGTTTTGGTTAATTCCTTGGAGAACGAGGCGTTTACTAATGGCGGAATATGAATGCGCGAGCAGCGAAGAGCGTCAGAACTGAAAGAAAACGGTTATGCGTAATACCAGTACCAGCCCTTGGTTGGACAGCTATTTATTTTGTGCTTTGCATTAATGTAAAATTAATTTTTATTATTTTTTGGAATTTATGGAGCCTTTGAGCCTGGTATCCAGATTTTCCGCCGACGAAGCCCTGGAAAGCTCTGTCCGGAAAGGGGAGTGATGGCGAATTGGACCTGTGGGGACCAGAATCAAAAACAAAAAAAAGACCTAAAATCGTTATTATTTCAAAACTATTTTTTTTTTTTGAGAAAAGATATTTGGAAGATGGTTCTTGATTAGGCAAAGCAAAAGATTTTGGATTAAAATCTGTTTTATGCAAGGGCCTATTAAATAAAATTAAGTCGATTTAAATTATGTATAATAAAATTTTGTACAATTATTTTTCGGACACTCTGTACATTAAACAAGTGTAAATAATTATTCTTCCTCTTAAAGGCAAATTTCTTAAGAAATTTTATAAATTTTAAATAATACCTGTTTATCGTAGTTTCTACATCGTAATAATTTATAATTTCTTTTCTTCTGTGTCATCTCCAGACATTGTTTAACTTGTTGAACTTTTGGCATTTTATTTTATAATTTTGTTGATTTACGAATGATTGCATAGTAATTTAATGGGTGCGGCTGTATGATACCAAGCACCCAAGATAACTTGTTGTTTCTTTAACAAATTTTATGATCTTTATATAATACGTTTTCAATTCCCATTGTAAATCTCATTTAATAGTACGTTGTGAAAAATGTGAAACTATAAAAAGCCTTAAAAAGATTAAGAATAAAAATATGGAAATCTACAAAGTTTTGTCCTAAGGACTAATCATAAACTTGATGTTTAGTTAAAGCCAGACTTTTAAAAATTCAAGCCCACACAAAGTTTCTCCAAAACCCTAGTCCCGAAAATCGACAGGCTTGCATCGAAGCAAGAAATCAGTTTAATTAGACCATCTCAGACCGTTTTAACAATCGGATAAATTATAAAGTTCTCTCTTGCTCAAATGACAGTAAAGCTTTCTGGTGGTGGCTAATATTTTTGGCAAAGATTTTAGTCAAAACTTTTACACAAATTCTTTTCCACCCCTAATCTCTAGAGATGGAATTGTTTCTACCTCTAAAGGAAAAGCCGAACTATTTGCCAAACAATTTGCTGTCAATTCTACGCTTGATCCTCCTACTAATCATTCTCTTCCAACAGTTGCTCCTGTTTCTCATAAAATGTCCAATATAATTTTTAAAGTCAAACAGATCAAGCGTATTCTTTCTTCTTTTAATACTAAAAAATCGTCTGGGCTGGATGGCATACCAGCAATTGTCTTGGTGAATCCCAGATCGTTTCTCTTGAAATATCCAAAGCTTTTGATCAGGTCTGGCATGATGGGCTTTTTAACAAACTTCCTTCTTACGGTCTTCCACATAAGCTTTGCTCCTGGCTCTCCAGTTTCCTTTTTAATCGACGTATATCAGTTACTGTAGATGATCATTCTTCCAGCTTCTACCAAATTAATGCTGAGGTGTCCCAGGGCTCAGTGCTAGCAACCACACTGTTTCTTCTACACAGTAACGATCTTCTTTCTCCCACAATCAATCCCATTCATAGTTTTGCTGACGATAGTACCCCCACTCTAGTATTTAATTTCTTAAGCCATCATGTAATTCTGATTTGGAAAGCAAGCGCAGGTCAACGCAGATATCTCTTTCACAAGACCTCAAACTTAACTTGGATTGGGGCGCCAAAAATCTTGTTCAATTTAATGCCTCGAAAACACAGTCTGCCAATGCTCATCCGTTAAATATGAGCGGCCAAGTTCTGCAGAAGAAAGGGTCGTTTAATCTTGTCGGCGTTACTTTTGCAAATAACCTTAACTGGTACAAACACATTACATCCATGGCCCTTGAATTAATCTTTCGAGCTAGAAAATATTTCTCTTCTTCAATACACACTATGTATGTATCCCAAATCAGACCCTCTTTAGAATATTGTTCTCATGTCTGGGAATGGCGTCCCCTACAACACTTAGCATTCTGGACTCCATTTAAAGAAAAGCCGTTCGTCTTATTAATGATCGAACGCTTACAGAAAGGCTTCATTTTCTTGCTAACCCTCGAGCTGTAGGGGATCTGTTGCTCTTCTATAGGTATTTTCACGGCTTCTGCTCAGAGGAATTGGCCAATATAATTCCTTCTCTGGTAGTTACCAACAGAGGAACAAGTAGTGCAACTTTAATGCATCCTTTTACAGTTCAGTTAGAGAGGCCCCGAACTTCCCACTTCCTTCATCTCTAGAGTGTCAAGACTATGGAACCTGCTGCCCGCAAAATTTTTTCCATCTCCTCCCAATCTCCAAATATTTAAGTCCCGTATGAACAAACTCCCTCTCACCATAACCGGCAACTCCAGCGCATGTTACAAAAGATCCTACTGGGCCCAACCACGACATCGACGTGTGAACATAGCGGTGGGATGATATCCGTTACTTTATGACCACAGTGTATATATTTGATCAACTTGAGTCTTAATTTTGACTTTTTTTAAAGTCGAATTTTGTTTAATTACTTTTTTTATTTAAAAAATATCCTCCACAATCATATAGGCATTATTTATTTTTAGAGGACGCCTAATAGGTTTCTACATATGAATGTCAAATATTTAATTAAACAATTTATCACATAAGTACATAATTAAAGACTTAATGTTTAAATAAATTATTCAGCGAAAAATCTTTAAAAAAAAGTTTTCAACCCACGACACACATGCCGCCGAAAGAGAAAGCTTTTCATTGTGAACGATGAATTTATTTTTATTTGGCATCAATAAATAAATGGTGAAGATGCTGCCGAGGATTTTCTCTCTTTTTTTTGTCATATGTATGAAGATAAACTTGTATATACAGGCGGTCTATTTTCCAATCTCGAATACATAAAACACATGAAAACCGAGTATTTCGAAGTGACGTTTTTTTTTACTTTGTGACTCCCTCATTTCCTTATGTCACATCCAAATCGTCAGATTATTAAAATAGACACTTTTCTGGATGTTTTTAATTTACCTGTTCTTAATTTGACGCGCTGGAGTTTTTCTGAGGATCGATTTTTTTTTACTAATCTGACGGGCTACCCTCAACGCACCCCACTATATTAAGACCTGGTTGTACAAACAATGGTTCAACACAAGTTTTCTTGAACTGCAGTTTACTGTTGAACCCAGTTCAGAATTTTGAGTGTTGTACCACTGCAGGTTTGCTTGAACTATCAATTGCAAAGCCCTAAAAAAAAGGAAGAAGAAAATTGCCACAACCTAACATAATCAAAGATTTTATTTAACAAAAAAAACTTAATAATTATAAGTATGTATTTATATTATTGTATTTTTTTTATTGTTTAATTTTACATTTTTCTCCCTCACTACTGAAAAATATATCGCAGATAATAAATACAAATTGTGTAAAAAAATCCTTGTTTGGTTCCTGTAATTTTCTGCATCTGCCCCTCCAGGAGATTGAATTTTGTTATGCGTGCAATCCATGGCTTTAATGTTAAAAAATCCTCGCCTCACAATGTTCATTTTAGATTCAGTTCTCGGCATTTCTATCAATTTTAGCCCCAATTAGGCAACTGATTTTTAAACCATAAATATTTTTCGACTTGCCATTGACTTGTAAATACCTCCAAAATCTCCAACAACTTCGTAAATCGTAAAGCAGTGCATACCATTTCAGTAGGTTTTAGTGCATGGTTTCTAAAAAAAATAAATAGAATATTTAAACTTAAAATCAAATGTAATCAAACAATATAAATCTTGCTTGTCTGTAACAAATAAAATTTGTTAAAAAATTTCATCTATGATAAATCTCACAGCGTGTTTCTTCAACCTAACTCTGGTTTTAAAATATTTGTCATTCCAAATGATCTGGTCTGGTTTATTTCTGTATACTTATGAGGCTCGAGAGAGTGCAACATTATTAAGTTATTCTATAAAATCCTTGTTGTCTGTCATATCTTTCCATACAAGATCCATTTTTAATTATAATAATTTGGTATTACGTTACGTTAAAGTGTTACATAGAAACGTTTGTAAACCAGATATCCAATAAAAAGGTGTAAAACCAAGATCCGTGTTTTTATATGGGGTGTCCTGGAACAATATATATATATAAATATATATACATATATATATATATATATATATATATATATATATATATATATATATATATATATATATATATATATATATATATTGAAAATGGTATAACCTTATGGAAAAATATTAAATAAAAATTTTTTATTATAAAATATAAAGAAAAGGGAAAAACATAAAAAGAACATAAATTTCCATGGTAAAATGGGTCATATAAATATAAAAATTGGATTTAAACCAAGAAAAAGGCATAAGGTACCTATGATAAACAGAATGAGACATTTTGCAAACTTTAAATACACAAGAAATAAAAAATCACAGAAATTCACTTCGGAAAATATAGGAGAAAACTGTTCTTGACTGTAATAAATCTAAAAAGATGAGTGGGAGGCCAAATGTATAAAATAAATATGTAATGCTAATTTAATGATCAAATTATAACAAGATAGTTATAGTGACTAAAAATAAACAATAATACATAAAAAAACCTTAGGCAAAACCAATAATGATCGACTCATGGAAAATTACTTAATATTAGGATTAAATTTAGTTAGAATAAGGTAGATTTAAGTTTAAACTAAGTTTTGACCGCATAAAAACAAAAGTGTTTGGATTTTAATAAGAAAAAGGACAATTTTAAAAATTGGTGAAACAGTGCTTTTGGTATCCAATGATGCTATAAGAAGTTTTAAACTGACCGTAATAAAAAACCTAACAAACTATATATCAAAAGATAGGGAAAGAAACCATCTTTTTCATGATATAAATATATTTAAGGAAAAAGTAAAAATTAATACTTTAATTTTCGCGTATAGTGCGGGACGCGTTAAAAGACAAAAATCGTGCTTATTAAACTCATATTGTGGAATTAATATAAAAACCTAAACCTTATAATTAGTCATAAAAGATGTGTAAAATTATCATTTATTTAGATTTATTATTAGTTATAAGATTTAAACGGAGGTTTATTTGAAAAATATAAAAATATTAAAATTTAAGAAGTCAGAAAGGATGACATCAATTTGTTTACATGCAAATAATTGTGACAAGATCAAAATGAAACTTATATAACTATACACCATTAAAAAGAGAAGAAAATTTTCTAAATATCAAGTGAAATTATAGCTGCCCAGATAATAACAGCAAAGTAAGGCTTAGTAATAAAGTTAAAATTTTATTATTCAAAATTGCTCTATTTGTCAAGCTAAAATTCTATATAGGTGCCTGGAAAGACGCCATGTTACCTAAAATAGTGGCAATTGTTCTTGGGGTATATAAACTAATTAACCCCGAAAACTAGAGATTAGTCCAAATTCAGTTGCTAAACTAACCACGCTCCTCCAGGGGTCGAAAAGACAAAAGAAAGCGGTTTCATAGCTAAGTGCTAGACATAATCTAGAAAGTTGATACAGTTTTTTCTTCCAAAGTTTTATGTTTTAAAGAAAGTAAAATTAAGTAAAATGTATAAAAAAAATCAATTCAAAGTAAATATAATCAATTTACCTGGAGGTAGTGACAAATTACATAAAATCTATGCCGATTTCCATGACACAAAAAAGTAAACAAAGTTCTTCAACCAGATGTTAGTAAAATATCAAAGTGCCAATGTTGCTCAGCTGATGGTTTTTAATAGTCCAGTTCAAATAAACCTTTCTAGAAGACATCGTAGCCTGTTTGTATAAATAGTATATCCTTTTTTTTACTACTTAGAAGAGAACTTCAATTTTGTAACAACAAACAGGTAACTTAGAATAGACATTTTAAAACCGAATAAGGTTAATAAGATTTCTCGCCGCTAGGAGTAAAACGACAGGTCCAGACTTAGAACAGATATTGTTTTTGAAAGATTTATTTTTATTTAATAAAATGTTGGACCAAATAAATTTTTATTATAATAACGAACAAATAATTTTAATTAAAAGTTAAAAAAATAAATAAATAAATTTTTAGTAAAGACAAACTAATCGAATCAAATACAATTTTCATATTTTTTTTAATTTTCTAAATTCTACGAAACGAATTATAAAATAATAATAATAATAATAATAATAATAATAAAATATTATAATAAAAGTTTATTTTTATTGTTTTAATTATATAAAACAAAGGTTTTAATTAATGTAATAGTGTAGATATCCTGATAAGTACTTACATAATTTGATAACTATTTGATATTCAAGTTTTATCATAAATAATTTGTTTAATAAACAAATGTGTCAAACATTTATCAGTTTTTTATTTATATAGGTTCATAGGGCTCTGTTGAAATCTGAACTCACCTGAGGTAAGCGTCTATACAGTCGGAGCAAAAATCAGCGCCCCACAAACTTATCAAAAAACAAAAAATATATTGTGATAGTTATTATAATATAACAATTTAAATCTAATTTAATTTAAGAAAATCTAATTAATTTACATACCATATACAAAACTAAATAATAATCTATCACAATATATATATATATATATATATATATATATATATATATATATATATATATATAAATATATATATATATATATATATATATATATATATATATATATATATATATATATATATATATATATATATATATATATATATATATATATATATATATATATATATATATATATATATATATATATTATTAAAATAACAAATTTTAATAATATTAAAAAACATATTAAACCATTAGTTGTTAAAACTTCGTTAACCGACCATTACACAATAGCGTTGTCTTTGCAAAATACCGTAAAAAACTCTAATGCACTAAAGACTCAATATAAAAAGATCATTAATTACACTTATTTAAACGAATTATTAGAGAGGGAGACATGGCAGGAGGTATATTCTGGTAATGAAATAGAAGGGGCATATCAATGCTTTATAAGTAAATTTTTAAATTATATAACACAGTGCACTCAAACAAAAAAACTAAACAGTAAAAATCGTAAAAGAAAAATCTGGATAACCGATGGTATTATTAATTCTATAAAAACAAGAGACAATTTAAAAAATGACCTTAATCAAAACTATTCTTTAGAAAAACTACACTATTATAAGTCTTATCGAAATAATCTAAACAAAATTATAAAAGTAGCAAAAAATACATTTTTTAAATCTAAAATTTTGGAAGCCAATAAAAACTATAAACAAATTTGGGAGACTGTAAATGAGATATCGGGGTTGAAAAAAATAAATAAGCAAAATACTTACAGTATTAAAAAGGGAGATATTCTTATTAACAAGGACATGGAAGTAGCAGATTATTTTAATAAATATTTTATAAATATTGGCCAAGAAATTCAAAACAGTATAAAAAAATCAAAACTTAAAAATAACCTAAAATTTAAAGTTGCTAAATCTTTTTACCTTAAACCAGTTCAAAAAAAAGATATAATAAAACATATTTGTTCTTTAAAAAATGGCACATCTCCCGGCGAAGATAAAATAACTAGTTTGTTAATTAAAGATATACATATGCATATAATTGAACCTTTATTGTACTTAATTAACCTTTCTTTTTCAACTTTTAAAGTACCTTCTCATTGGAAAATTTCAATAGTTACTCCAGTATTTAAATCGGGCAATCCACATCTATTAACAAATTATAGACCAATCTCTGTTATAAACAATTTTGCAAAAATCTTTGAAAAGTGCTTTAAGGAAAAATTAGTAGAATTTTTAGAACAACAAAATTCTTTTTATAAAAAACAATTTGGTTTTAGAGACTTAAAAAGTACAGAAGATGCTGTGTTTGAACTTATAAAGGATATACATTTTAATTCAAATAATAAAAAGAAAAGTTTGGCAATTTTCTTAGATTTGAGCAAAGCGTTTGATACTGTTTCACATAACATTCTCTTTGATAGGCTGGAGGAAGTCGGTGTACGAAACGGCCCACTTAACTTGATTAGAAATTATCTTATAGACAGAAAACAAAGAGTTAAAATAAATGACATCATAAGCAAAGAGGAAACTATTATTACCGGAGTGCCGCAAGGCACTGTGTTGGGACCGATTCTTTTTCTGGTGTATGTAAATGGAATTGGAGATTTACTAAAAGATGATAATGTTATATCATATGCTGATGATACTGCACTTCTTTTTACGGGTAAAACATGGGAACAGGCTTACCGGCGGGCTGAGTTGGGTCTTAGTCTAGTGTATCGGTGGCTTGAAGATAGTCTGTTAAGCTTAAATTTAACAAAAACACATTTTATGACTTTTTCAGCTACAACTGTCGATCAACCGGAAACGTCAATTTTAAAACTACATAACAATTCATGTCAAATAGCCGATCACACATGTAACTGTGTAGAAATAAAAAAAACACATAAAATAAAATATCTGGGTCTGTGGGTTGACCAGTATCTTAGGTGGAATGAACATATTATTTATTTGACAAAAAAAATAAGAAAATTATATTATAAATTTTACCAATTAAGAAATATATTAAATAAAAAATTGCTGCTAATAATATATAACTCTTTGGTTGAGTCTATACTTAGATATTGCATTATAATTTGGGGAAGCGCTTATAGTACTACCCTCAAAATGTTATCTACATCTCAAAATACAGTTTTAAAAATATTACTAAGTAAACCACGACTTTATTCAACACATTTGCTATATCACGAAAACAATATTTTAAATATTAGAAACTTGTACACTTTAGCCTGTTTAAATTACATACCTAAAATAAAAAATCTTTTTTCCCCAGGAATGCATAATTATGCAACAAGAACAATAACAAATGAAAATCTCCTTCTACCTCTATTACATAACGTATTTTGTCAAAAATCCATGATTTATTATGCTCCAAAAATGTATAATATGTTACCTTATTCAATTAAAACTTTAGTAAATAATAATATAAGATTATATAGAAAACAAGTTAAATTTTTTATTTGTGAAAATAAAAACTATTTTAGTTCGGTTTTTTTGTAGACTGTGTTACATGTGTCTTTATTCATTTAAATAATTAATTCTTTTTTATCTGATCATTACCTTCTTTGTCCGAGTGGCCGTGTCGGGGTCTAAGCTCTGCATCATGTATTTTTTACCATCTACGTGGTAATGGGTGCAGAGATACAGCACACAAATTGTATTTTATACGATTTAGGCATAATCTCTTCATCCGGCATCATGGATATTCTGACCCTATATAGTATATTACTTTATTTAAATTATTTAGTTTTTATATGTATAATTTTTGTTAAATTTAGGGTAGATGTTCTGTGATTTAACTTGTAATTTGTAATTACCTTTGTAATATATGAGTATGAGTATGAGTATGAGTATATATATATATATATATATATATATATATATATATATATATATATATATATATATATATATATATATATATAAGATTGCTTCACCTTTTAGGTTCAGGGGTCCTAAGCCGTCTAGATTTCTCCTTTTGGTGAAGGCAACTACGGCTGATTTGGAGGGGTTTATGTTTAGTCCCTCCTTTCTCGTCCATCCGGTAACTGCGTTTAGGGCCTTTAGCATTTTATCCCTAACAGTGTTGTTAAATTTTCCTTGGGCCATAATGACTAGATCTTCTGCGTATCCCAATGTTTGGTGCCCTTCCAGTTGTAGGAAGGGAAGTCGTCCATGACAAGGTTCCACAGCAGTGGGGACAGAACTCCCCCTTGCGGACATCCTCGCTCAACTCGAGCTACAACAGTTTCTTCAAGAATTGAAATATATATTGATCTGCTCTTAAGCATGCAGTATAACGTAACTGTCAAAATAGCGCTTCCGTAAAAATACTGCATGACGCTGCAGCACCGCCCGTATCTCTCTATTTCTTTGTCACTAAAAATTCATATAAAGAACAACCATTGCACAAGATGTTAAAAGTACCGCTTTTAAATTACTTTTCTTTTTCCTGTAACCATTTAAAACGAATCATGTAAAAGATTTCCCCGATTTAATTCATCTACAATAAAAGTAAATACGTGAGACTTCTTCAAGCTTTCTTCTCGTACCCGTACGACATAGAAATAGATGGTTTTTGTATACATGTAAAGTAAGTGAAGAAGCGTGTACGTGGGTAACGGAATTAATGCTTTTGTAGAATTACAAGAATAAATTATATTTTTAAAAAACTAAGAAAATATGCTCTTCAAGCAAACCGAACTAAAAAGTAGAAAATATTTTTTAAGTATGAAGAGTTTGTGTTCGGGGCCTGATTTAACTTTTTGCCTCCCATAGGCTAATATATTTTTTCCGCCCTAATATGTCAATATTTTTTGGATATCAGAACGAAAAATTTAGCATTAAAAGGATGTTAACTTCACTAGTAATTCTTAGTAAAATTTAATAACAATTCTTTAAAACAAACAAATTTCATAATATAAAAACAAAATATACCTAAACCAAAATGGTAAAACAAATAAATCTTTTTTTTTTGAACTATGTATTATTTAATTATAGGAAAAACCCTATACTAACCTTTTTTTTCTGAAAAATCATTAATTATATCATTAAAATTTACGATTACATTTTTTTTAATTAATCGTAAATTTCCCGCCCATAATATTTGCTGCCCTAGGCTTCAGCCTACTCAGCCTTTGCAAAAATCCACCCCTGCCGACCCTTAAATTGTCTTATTACGTAACAGAGTTCAGAGAGTACCAACAATGTTTTAAGAAGGTATAACAACGTATAGTCTGTCTCAAAGTATATCGTTATGCCTTTTGACGGACCATACCCCAATAAACCTTTAACGATTTTATTACCTATTGTTATCGGATAAACCCATTTGTTCATAGGGCAGGGGTGGGCCAGGTATTTCTTGAGTATTAACCATGAGGCATATAAATATTTTGGCTAATATTTTAGTGCCAGTGTTGAATAACCGTTTTTTACTGTGCGTTTCGAAAAAGTTGTTTTACGAGAATATAACTATGTCGCGTCGAAATCATTTGTCATTAGATGCAAAACAGGTTTTGAAAAATGTGTATGAAACTTTAATCAGTAGAGGTCTAATTAAACACAGAAAGCTTTAAAAGAAACCTGTCTACTTACAAAAACTCCTATATCATCGATAAGGGATATTATTATTAGTGAAGAAAAGAAAAAAACGTAGTGATTTTCAATTTCACCGTATAGACAATAGTGATCAGGACCTAATAAGAAGGAAAATATATTGTCTTCATGAAAGCGGAGTTATTCCTACATTGAATAAGCTGAAAAGGAAGCTAGACGAAGACGAAACCAATATAATATTAGCCGTGCCACCCTCCATAGAGTTGTTTGTAAAATGGGATTTAAATACCGCAAAATAGACAAAAGACAAGTAGTAATGGAATCACACAGATTACGCACTTAGAGATTTGATTACCTTCGAGAAATTAAAAGATATAAGTTAGAAAAAAGATCCATAATTTACCTTGATGAAACATGGTTCTATATACATGACACAGTATCCAAAGGGTGGGTTGATTCCATAGATATAAAAGCAAAGGGAGATATAACCGTTCATTCATAAATTGGCTTTTGTTGTGTATCAAACATTCATAATGTGTAAGAAAAGGACTTCCGATAAAAAAATTCCCTGCAGGCAACGTCGCAAATGTTTAGCAGCGCCAAACGTGGCGGACCACCAGTGGCCTAGTTCGTTTGCAAAAACTATTTATCTATAAAAAATTACCAAAGTATATTTTTTAGGTATATTATCCAATGATATCTATTTTATGAGACTCAGTCCAAATAAAGTGCCATCACAACTTTTTTGTTCTGTTTTCGACGTGCAAGTAAATAAAACCTATTGGTTCAATCAAAGATAATACTACTACGGATAAGATGAACCATTCAATGCTATATTTTTGATACCCCTAATGGACTTTGGCTAACGCGAGCCGATGTCCATCGAGAGATTTTCGCGCTATCCTTAAACGAAAGTTAAACAGTGTTGCCGGCAGGCCTTTACTATTGGCGTGATGAAACGCGACTAGTAAAAACACAATCCGCTTAGCCGCCTGCTTTCGCTACTTCGTGTTCCGAATAAGGTACAAGCGACAGACATTGACAATGTCGCACGGTTTGTTTCGCTGGGGTAGGGGTTACCGACTTAATTATATTCGCATTTACGGAAGCATTGATATCTTCGAACTGATTCAAAACGCCCCATTTAAATGAACCATCTATTCGTAGTAGTATTATCTTTGGGTTCAATACAATAATTAAACTTTATTTATCATATAAAGCGACACTTCTAAAAACTAGCATTGTTAACCGTTAACCATACATAATAAAAAACTTAAATCTGTTTTCTAACTTTATCGCAATTGCCCGTGTTTTTATCTTCATCGCTATCCACCAATTTTTATAGATTTACTTTTATGTCATAAAAAGGGATAACAGATCATCTGACAGCCACCCTCAAAGTTTACTTATGAGATCAAAAACGCATGCAATACCATTTTGTAAAAGTAAGAAGAGGAAATTAATAGACCAAAAAATGTTTAGTTCAGTACTACTATCAAAATATAATTGGGAGATTTTAGGAAAATTAAAATTTGGCATTTGGATTTAAATAAAAAAATCTATTTTTAGGACCCTTTCTTGTGAATAAATTTAATTTTTCTAAATTAAATAGGTATTTTTAACTTTTATGTTTTTAATGTTTTTTGATTACGAGAAAGGGAAAAAGGTGATAAAAAATATCACATTTTTTTTGTATATAATTTATTGTATTCAGTAACAATATTAATGTATTCTTAACTAATCCAAGAATATTTACCTATTCATTTCTATTTGTGATAATATCACAAGGATCAAAATAATCTGAAAGATTTTGACAATTTGCAGTAACTGCATATTCTTTTCAAATCCAAGTAGGGAAAACCATTTTTTTTTCTCTCCGGGTCAACAGAAAACCTTTAAACAAATTTTATAATTGAAATTGTTCATATGCTATATTAATCTAATAAAAAAGTTTATAACAAAAAATATACCTTGATGGTTACTTTCAATCGATAATAAAATAATTAAACAATTTTTTAGTTAGTTATATAATCAAATTTTATGCTAAAATAAGTATACAATCGTTGTTAATCTGCACAAAAATATAACATAAAAGGTATTAACAACAAAATGTAATTGTTCGCCATGGTATTGCACGTCAATGAAGTGAAGTTTTATAAAAGAACTGTTTAAACTTATCTGTGAAACGAAAGATTTTTATTACGAGAATCCAGTTTTCCACAAACCTGGCACTTCACAACCATTTTTTAGTTTGTTTATTAAAAATAATACATAAAATATTAAGAAAATCCTCTTATAACCGCACTTAGAAACACAAATCTCTCTCTGAGCTAGTTCAAACGAAATGCAACATCGCCTCACAACACAAATAAAAAATTTACTACTAGCTGACCGACGACCTTCGTGACCCTAGCGTACAAAAATTATGAATAAACTACAAAAAGCAGTGTTGCCCATCTTGACCGTTAATATTCCGTTATGATTATTTTTGAGAATAATATTAATAAAGCAAAGTAAAAATTAACTAAAAAACATATTTCTGTCGCTGCTACTAAGTTATTGCATAACGACATGTTATGATCTATGATCCCTTTAAGAATTTAAAAAGAAAATATTAATAAAGCAATATCCTAAAAATTCGCCAATAAAGGACAATCGGCAAGGGTGCATGTGTATCAAGCACGTTTGACCATCAAGTGGTCTAAAGAGGTAGACACTATTTCAATGTTTGATTGCTTTTAATTGTAAACAGTTTTATCTCCCCTTGCTATATATATATCTATGGTTGATTTCAGTCAAAACTGTCGGACGAAAGCACCTTTAAACAAAGGAAAACACATTATCATAAAAAAAAATCACTAGAGCACATTATAAAAATTGAGGACTCTTACATTTCTATACAAAACAACATAAATCCTATTGAAATTATTCTCAATGATGACTCTGATAGTGAAACAGAATTGGATTTAGATATTTAGATTAAAAACGTAATTATGTATAGATAATATAGTTATAAATTTATTAAAACTTTGCATATATTTAATTTTTTAATATAATTTTAAGATTATACCTACCTAAATAAACAATAAATTATAAATCTTTATATTATTAGAGTCCGTCCCTAATGTTCTGTCCTTTAATACCTACCGATCCGCAGTTTTATTGTCGTCGGCGGGTATAATCCGTAAATGAAGGCAAAAGCTAACACGGTATACTTTGAGACAAACTATACCGAAGTATGAAAAAAAAAATCGATTTTTTTTCAACTTTCTAGGCCAGAATACCCGGTATGATGAAAAATGTTCCCGAATTTTTTTACCTCTTATGTTGTTACTAGTAAAAACCTTCCATTATCTCATATATAAATAGTGTTTAAATTGTATAATTTATTAATAATAAAACTAATTAGTTTAATTTAAAGATTAATTTATTTAGCATTTTAAAATTACATTAATTAGTGATGGTGATGAAATTACAAGCAAACGATTCTCTAATACCGGAAATATATCCATATACCTCCAATAAAATCGAAATTAATAGCTTATATGCTTTACATCTGCTTTTTAATTTCCCTAATAATGTTCCGGTTTCAGTACCAACAAGATTTCTTATGGAGTTAAGGTTCCAATAAATTATAATTTAATAAAAACTAAAAAACAAGCTTTTATAGCAAGCTGAACTAAAAAGTATAAAACAATTATTAATTATAAAGAGTTTGTGTTACAGTGACAGAAAGTCCAATAACATCGGCACACAAAAAACATAAACTGGTCTCTGCATTTGACCAGACCCAGTCATCTATATGTATTTTGATGCTCTGAGTCCAAATTCGAGGTCCGTTTGGCCCATACACTCTCAAAATTTTGAGTAAATTGCGAAAAACTGCTAAAAATGGTAAAAATTTCAGATGAGTTCTATAAAAACGATATTTTTTCATTGAACTTGATCAACTATGTATTTTATGTATTTCGATACGCTGAATCTAAATCTTAAAATCGTTTGGCCTTCAAATTTTAAGTAAATTGCAAAAAAAAACACTGAAATGGCACTTATAAAAATGATAAAAATTAATTTAAACAAGATAGAGTATTTTATTATGTACTTCGATATATATTTACAGGGTGTACCAAAATATGTGGGTGGTCTCTCAAAAACTAATAGAAAACCTAAAGATATTATGACAAGTTCCCATAATTTTTTTCCTACGAGCCTTCCCTATGGAGATACAGGTACATAACGGACGTCCCTGGAAATCATTTTTTTTTAATAACTTTTAAAATACTAGGCGTAATTTAATATTTTTTTAATATGATGGTTACTGGATGAGTCGTTTTAAAATTAACCCATCAAATCATAATTTGCTTATTTAGTTTGCCAGGGAGGGACTAGCTCTGACACAATAATAGCAATTTTTTAACACCCTGTATGATAAAGGGTCAACAACATCATTTTTGAATAGCTTTAACCTTAAGCTAAAAAAGGTATTCTTGATTGACCTCGATAAAATCAACTGTTTACGGGAAATAAAATATCATGGTTGGTAATGTTTTTTACATTATACAGGGTCTTTTATAATTGTACGTTAATATTTAAGAAGACAATTTTTGGGTCCATTTTAAGAAAAAAACTTTATATGAACGTATGTCCTAAACGTCTTAACTTTTGAGATACAGGGTGTAAAATTTTTAAAAATAAATCATTTATTATTAATATCTGTAATACCACTTTAGATATTTAAATAAAATTTGGCATACATGTACAATGTATCAAGGAGCATTTTTTAGTGTATCACATTTTCTTTTATTTGCCAAAATAGGCAGATCAAATTCTGTACTAACGCCACTGGTGGAAATAAAAAAAAGTGGTACATTAAAAAATGCTTCTTGATATTATAGTACATTTATGCCAAATTTCATTAAAATATTCAAAGTGGTATTACAGATATTAATATTAAAAGATTTATTTTTAAAAAAATTTCCACCCCGTATCTCAAAAGTTAAGACGTTTAGGACATACGTTCATATGAGTTTTTTTCTTAAAATGGACCCAAAAATTGCTTCCCTAAATATTGACGTACAATTAGAAAACACCCTGTATAATGTAAAAAAATTACCATTCATGATATTTTATTTTTCGTAAACAGTTGACTTTAACGATGTCAATCAAGAATACCTTTTTTTAGTTAAAGGTTTAAGCTATCCAAAAATAATATTGTTGAGCCTTTATCATACAGGGTGTTAAAAAATTGGTATTATTGTGTTAGAGCTAGCCCGTCCCTAGCAATCTAAATAAGCCACATATGATTTAATGGGTTCATTCTAAAAAGACTTATCTAGTAACCATCATATTAAAAAATATTAAATTAAGCCTAGTATTTTTCAAGTTATTTAAACAAAAACGATTTCCAGAGGCGTCCGTTATTTACCTGTATCTCCGTAGAGGAGGGTCATAGGAAAAAAGTTTATGGGAACTACATTATTTTTGGGTTTTCTATTAGATTCCGATAGATTGCCTACATACTCTGGGACACCATGTATATATATATATATATATATATATATATATATATATATATATATATATATATATATATATATATATATATATATATATATATATATATATATATATATATATATATATATATACAGTATGTCCACGGAAAAGGTGTTGAAGAGAAAAAACTTTTTATTTTTGATTTTATCGAGAAAACTTACTCGTAATAAAAATTTTTACTACTTGCATTTATTTGCAAAGACATGGAAATAAGTTACTGGAAAAGTTGTTCAAACGTAAAAGGTAGTCTTTAATACCAATTTTCGAAAAAATTGGCCCAATTTTATTTATTTGTGATTAAAATTTCATTATCAATTAACTAATTCCAAAATTTTGTACTTGTAGGCGGTGATAGTGACAAGCTTTATTAACACTTAGCTTTTATAATTCATTAGCCGCAGTATCGTCAGCTTTAAATGCTCACTTAACAGCTAACAGCAAAAAAATTGATAATAAGATGATATTAAAAATTAATATTCAAAAAAATTTAATCACAAATAGAAAAAGTAGGCCAATTTTTTCGAAAATTGGTATTAGAGACTAACTTTTAATTTTGAACAACTTTTCCTAGTAACTTATTTCCATATCTTCTTAAATAAATGCATTTTACTCTTGTACCATTTTAATTTTTTTCAATTTTCTGAACACCGCGTATAAAATATGTTAAATGTTTCTACCCCAATCTTACTCTTAGAAGTAGCAAAATTTTTAATCAAGACTAGTTTTTTCGATTAAATCAAAAATAAAAAAGTTTTTTCTCTTCAACACCTTTTTCGTGGACATACTGTGTATATATATATATATATATATATATATATATATATATATATATATATATATATATATATATATATATATATATATATATATATATATATACGGGGACCTGGACCAAAGTCCCATTCTTTAGAAACTTTCCAGGCGAGTGGTTTAACGAGGACTTATTGAAAAAATACGGAGCAATTAACTACACAATAATTTCCGCAAATCCTAGTTCCGCTCTTCGGTCGGGTACTCCGTCCGTCTAACCTCGTTTCCTTATCGCACCATACTGCTAATGCACGCAGTTACGGTTACCCCAGAATACTGATCCATACAGAAGCGACACGGACGAATTTTGATGGTTTAGTAATTATGGTTGCATATACTACGTCGTCCATTACCGAATATGTTTAAAGTCCAATTGACAGTTTTTACTGACAAAGCAAAATAATTGTTTACATTCGACGACGAACTTAATTTTATTGTGTTTTAAGTTTTTGATAAATAAAAACTAATACCCACATAAATAATGACTAATAAAAGCAGTGGATATTATTGTGCATATACTCTGTGTAATTCTCGTGCGGATCAAGAAATATCACATTTTGCTTTTCCAAAACATGAATCTAGGTATGTACCAATACTAAATTCAAATAGCAATATAAATTATTAACTTGTACGTCTTCTGAACTCCTTTTTTAATTATAGGTAGAATTTTTAAATGTAAAAATTATTTAATAAAATGTATTAAATACTCTTAAATTTATTAAAAACTACAAGTTTGATTAGTATGATTAGTAATTAAGTTCAACTTCAAGGAACCAATGATTTTGTTTTAGATGTGTAATTTGGGCAAAGGTTTGCAATAAAGAAGACTTGTTTGACAAGGGGCCTGCAAGTTTACATAAATACCATAAAATATGTGAAAAACACTGAAGATAAGTACATAAATAAAGGTGCTTAAGGTAGTAAAATTTATTTCCCAACCTGTCACAACTTTGTTTAGCCATTTGCCGAATAGATCTGCTGATGAAACATACAAATCTGAAGCCACTTGCTAAGATTTTTGTGATCATGGGACAGACAACTTCAATCCAATCGAAAGGTATGAATGACCATATTTTTAAATTATTTATCTTGTCTAAAACATACTTGATACATTGCTTGAGAAAAAACTCTGACGAAAAAGTTTAATTTTATCTTGTAAACAATTTCAAGCTGCCAAAACATTTTAGTAGTTTTCAACAATTCTATGGATAGAATGGAAAAATAAGACAGTAAAATTGACATTGTCATCTAGTCAAATTTGGTTACAGAGGTAAAACAACTTTCTTCCAGTATGTATCGGAATATGTAGTACGAGTCATATATAGTATGTGAGAAAAATAATAATATGGGTTTAATCCCCTTAATTAAGTTAACTAAATGCGATGTTAAATGGTCATATTTGTCATATCATCTTAGACCATTGTAATAAATGTAACTGATAAAAAAAAGTGCCGATTAAATAAAAAGTCTAGCTTATTACTTGTAATAAACTTCTTGAAACCATTCAAATTGCTATAGCTTTGGCTTGGTATTATTACTTTGGGCCTATTTTTAACCATTTCTTTAGTTGCACTGTGAAAGGATGCATGTAAGTGGTACCCTAAATAAAATTAATTTTGGTATGTGACAAATATTGTATTAAAATTTTTGCTTAAAATAAAAAATGTGAAGAGTATTCTGGTATTTGTCAGAATTGTTTTAGGGAATTTTGCAAACAAATGCTGTTAAAAAGTTTATTAAGAATTTCTTAGTTTGTCTCCAAAAGCAAATAAAATATGCCTAAAAAGACTGCAGTACTTTTGAAAAAACTGTCTGAAGCTCCAGAAAGATCATTCACAGTAGTATTTACAACTGATAAAATAATGAAACCCTATAGATTTATTGTAATCATTTTATAGATATCAATTATAAAACACCATGCATAAATTTCAAATAAAATGTTTTTGAAATATCTCTAAAAATTTATGAGATGTATCGTAAAAATGTAAAAAATATGCTAAATATTGTTTTTAATAACACATTATAATTTGTTTTTTTTAATCATTTTCCCTGAGAGTAACTAGATTTTTTTTTAGCACCAACATACCATGGATGTTCCAAGTAAAGCAAGAAGCAGTTTTTATCAGAAGAATTAAGGATTTACAGGGAACGAAGAGAACTCGACTGTTTTTTTAAAATGTATTTTATTTTATATTTATAATATATATTAATATACAAATATGTATGTACATTTTTGAGTTTATATTTTAAATTACCTTTTTTATGGTGCTAACAGAAAGCTAAAAAAAAGAATTGATAATTGATGTTTACTAAAAAATATGTTTAAAATTGTAATTTTTCCCCAAGCATTGACTCCTTAAAAAAGAAGATTTTCCAACTTAGATAGTTTTTAGGATTTAAATAACCAAATTTTAAACGAAAATTAATAATATTTTAAAGAGCTACAAAAATTTTGATAAAACAAAAAATTAAACTTCTTAAATTATCAAGAAATGTGTCTGGTTGGCACTTTATCATAAAAAGTATATTATAAGCTGCAACCAAGTATGATTTTTAATATGGAAACTTGGTACCATCTTATAAGACTGTTTTTTTTGAAAATTTTAAATTATTCTAGGACAAAAATTTTAATTACTGACCTAAGTCGCATTTTAAAGAAAAGTTGTCAGTTCCATTAAATTTTATCAAAATATTAAGAGCCACCATTTTGTCAAGAATATTGATTTATTAATAAGTCTTGGGTATAATTGTTACTTGGAGAACTCCTACAAATATATTATAATGTGTTTCTAGTTTTTATTTATATTCCTTAACGCCAAAGTTTACAGATTAATAACATATTATAATAATTCTGTAAAGTTGCCTCGACGAGACTGCCAAACCAGAAACAGAAGTCGGTCATATGCAACACCCATTCTGGTCCACTTGTTCCTTTTATAGGTTTTTCCTGAGGATTTTTATCCATTGTATAATCCACATAGTTTTTAGGTATGATAGTATTTTTAACAAGTCCACACTTTACTAGATATTGTGTATTATTCTAGTTTTTCTATGTTTTATGTTTTTTATTAGTTATTTGTGTAGATATTTTTAGTTCTACTTTTTTTGTTATAAATAGGTTTGTAAGTATTTAAAAAAAATATTTGCCTTGATATTAATAAGCTCCAATATATAATTACTAGTTAAATTTTTAATCATAATTTTATTTTCTTTAAATACTTAGAGTAATACATAAAAATATAACAATAATTAAACAATTAATGCAGTATTTTTAGACTATTTACTTGACCAGCAAAATTTAATAGGAAAAGTATTTCTGGTCAACGCAATCGTAACTTCAACAATATATCATATATGCTGAAAGAATAAATATATGAATATAAAATGATGACATGCAAATAAGATTCTTAAGTCGTTGTTCATATTGCATATGACGAAATAAATAAACTAATGAAAAACGTGTTCCCCAACCCCGAAAACCCTGCCATTATCTATGTTTAAAAATAAAAGGATTCATACGATTCTGTATAAGTTTCAATTTATGTAATTACAATTGACATAAAAATTTAAAAATCCAACCTCTACCATTTTCCTGTTGGGCAATTTTAGTCAAAACGAATCCGCACCATTGAGTTTAATTATTATCCCATATTTAAAAACATTGTTTCAACGAATTTAGAAGTTAAATTTATAACTTCAATCATTTTAGCAAACACAAAATTTCAGGGAAACAACATAGAGACTCACATTATCGTGAAAGTAAGCCAGTCTCCAAACAAGCAATATTTACTAAAAGCCCTACTTAAAATTCTTAAATGCTTTTTCATTGTGTACATCAAAATATTTTTTAATATGCTATTTGTTAATTTTCTTTCAGTGTAACTGTATGTTTCGAAGGTTACGAAATCTGACCCGCGGAGATCAAAGGTGCCGACGCTTCGTGTCGCTTCTGTATGGATCAGTATTCTGGG
>JAHBCN010003348.1:0-76756 GCA_019359885.1 Listronotus oregonensis | reverse complement strand
TTTACACTCTTTTTGGGGTTATCAGTAACACAAAAAATTTTTAATTACAAACTGTGAGTTGTCCTCTCTTAACACTTTGCATTTTAGTCACCTTGTTTGATAATTTCTAAGTGGTAGTATAAATATTTTTGGTACACACATTAGCATTGCATCTTATGGCAAATTCTGAGATTTTTCAATATTTTTGTCTATGAGCGTATTTAGTGTTCCCAGGATTAAGTGTTCTTGGATAATTAACAATATAAATATTCCCTTAGTTTAAAATACTGGTCTTTATATTTCAGCCGTGCGCCCTTCATTTCAATTTTACCTTTTTTAAATTGCGCTTTTGCGCCATTTTTAAGTATAGCATGGTTTATGTTTACAGCTAAAAACTCTTTTTGCGTAGATAATCCTTTATCTAATGAGAAGTGACCTACAAAGTGTTGTCTTCCTCAGAGATTAAAGATAATACACTACTGTGTCGTATTGTGATGCGTCGGCGTCGCGTCAAAACCATTTCGCTTCTATACATTTTATTATATTATTATTTATTAGGTTAAGGTAGACACATACTATTGTTTTATGATGTGTTTTGATGGGTCAGATGCCTATCGGTTTCATGCACTTAGTACATTAGTATAGTTTGTCTCAAAGTATACCGTGTTAGCTTTTAACTTCATTTATTAATTATACCTGCCGACAACAATAAAACTGCGGATCAGTAGGTATTAAAGGACAGAACATTAGGGACGTACTCTAATAATATAAAGATTTATAATTTATCGTTTATTTAGGTAGATATAATCTTAAAATTACATTAAGAAATTAAATATATACAAAGTTTTAATAAATTTATAACTATATTATCTAAACATAATTACATTTTTAATATAAATATCTAAATATAATTCTGTTTTACTATCAGAGTTATCATTGAGATTAATTACAATAGGATTTATGTTGTTTGGTATAGATCTGTATACCTCAATTTTTATAATGTGCTGTACCTAATTTTTCCAGCTCTTTACTGGTATGTTAGTAATTACATTTTTTATCAAATTTATAACACTCGAACAAAAAATAGGTTTAACATTTTCTGCTCTGATCTTTGATGTTACTTTGTTTCACAAATGCTCTATGGGGTTAAACATACAGTGATGCGGAGGAAGACGTAAAACAGTATGCCCAGCCTGTTCAGCCAAATTATCACATACAAATTATGTTTTAATTGCATATGAATTTAGGACTTTCAAAAGTTGCATTTTTTTGTAACTGAATTTAAAATAAATATCATTTCCTAACAAATATGCCTGGATTTCAGTTTTTGAACGTGATGAAGCTAGTGTTTTGTGTAGCAGACGGCTGTGGTAGCTTGCGTTATCCATGACAATAACACTGTTGTTTGGAATATTTTGATAAGATAATTTTGAAACTAGTTTTCAAAAAGTTCTGCACTTGTATCCTCATGATTATCCAAGCTAGAATTCTTAATATTCTTTGCAGACAACAGCAAGCAGTTTAGGACAAATCTGTTTCCTGAACCAGCATGTATTATGGTAATGCGTTTTTCTTTATTTGAAGGTGCTTTCATCTGACAGTTTTGACTGGAATCAACCCATCCTGGATACTGTGTTGTGTGTATCGAATCATGTTTTATCAAGGTAAATTGTGGATCTGTTTTCTAACCTATATCTTTTAATTACTTGAAGGTAATTAAATCTCCAAGTGCGTTATCTGTGCGATTTCATTACTACTTGTCTTTTGCCATTTTGCGATATTTAAATCCCATTTTACAAACAACTCTATGCAGGGTGGCACAGCCAATATTTATATTGGTTTCGTCTAGCTTCTTTTTCAGTTTATCCAAGGTAGGAACAACTCCTGCCTTCATTAAGACAATATATTTTCCTTCGTATTAGGTCCTGATCACTATTGTCTATACGGAAAGATTAAAAAACACTACGTTTTTTTTTCTTTTGTTCAATTCTTCACTAATAATAATATCCCTTATCGATGATATTAGATTTTGGGTAAGTAGATAGGTTTATTTTAAAGCTTCTTGTTTAATTAGTCCTCTACTGATTAAAGTTTCATACACATTTTTCACAACCTGTTTTGCATCTAATGACAAATGATTTCGACGCGACATACTTATATTTTCGTAAAACAACTTTTTTGAAACGCACAGTAAAAACGGTTATTCAACACTGCCTCTAAAATATTAGCCAAAATATACATACATATACCTAATGGTCAATAATCAAGAAATACCCGGCTCACCTCTGCCATTATGAAATAATGAGTTTACCCAATAACAATAGGTAATAAGATCCTTAAATTGTTAAGTGGGGTATTGTTAGTCAAAAGCCATAGCGATATACTTTGAGACAGACTATACATTGTTGTGTTGTGCCGTGTCGCTGACTGCAAGCAGGAGATTGCGTCAGAACCCCCACCACTGCTCTGACGCGACCCAACGCGCCCCCCAATAGTGTGTTTGTGTGCCTGTTGGCGTTATTGTGCAAAATTAACACAATACTTTCTTTTCTTCTCACTAGTAATAAGCTTTATTGCTAGTAGAATTTGAAAATCCTTTTGAAATTCACTATTTGAATCTAAAAAGAACATTGCGTCTATTTGCTTTAATGGTTCGATAGATACATTTGAGAGTTGCTTCAGAACCCGTTACAACACGCAAGAATAGTATGCGTACTTTCCGTCACAACAGAGGGCGATACGACACACATATTGTGTTGTGTCGCAGCGTATGTATGATAAATATATGAAACCGATATGCTTTTGTCGCGACACGTCACAACACGATACAATAGTGCGATTCTGTCTTAAAGAAGATTATTTGTAAAATATATAGAAGTTCTGGGTGTATATTCCACTTATCATAAACGGTTTTTAAAGCGTTTGTGAAATCATAATTTCAGATTTCATTGGATGGTTTCCTGGCTGAGGGTTATGACGAGACCAATAGCCCTATTTTTTTGTTAGTACAAATACAAACATAAAGAGTAAAAATCTTCTGCTAATGTCGCGTTAAAAGTCTATATTTTAAAGAACTTATTAATTAAAAATCGGTTAAAATGATGTCATATGTATGTTCCAAACATTGTTTAAAATTAAAGTGGTTTTCTGGTATTCTGTAATTTTTTTCTACATAACAAAGAATAAGAGAAGTATTTTTTTAGGTCATTACCTACAACTAGGGAGTGCTTGTCTTAAAAATATGTAACCTACCAGACTTAATAAATAAAAATGTATATTTTTGAAACTGTATAGGAAATAAAAAGTATTTATGTTTGGACACCGTTTTTTTAATTGCCTGTAATAATTTGCCAAATAGTGCTTCTTTCTTTTGGTGGAGGCTAATAAAAGATCTTTTGAGGCAGGTTTTTCTCCTTCTTCTTTTTAGACGGTCGTTTCATTTTCTTTACATAAAGGTCACATCACCAAAAATAGTGCGGCAAAATATTTTGGTCGACTGTCAATTTGCTTATCAAGATTACGTAAATCCACAAATGATGTGATATTTCTTTTTTAGAGAACCTCACAGAGTCTTAATAAGAGAGGTGCAGCAATATTTTGATGATTTTTTGAAGCTTTTAATTAAATTTTTCTTCTAAACCGAACGTTATGTTATTGAAGGTGTCCCTCATAAATGGATTTCCTTATACCTCTGGAAGGTGACAGGTTGAAGAGTCCATCTAGTATTCACTAAATCTGACAGAAAATTGTAAGAGTCCAGTTCTGGTTCATTAAAACTGACACTTAACTTTTAAAAAATAAAAATGTATATTTTTGAAACTGTATAGGAAATAAAAAGTATTTCTGTTTGGACACCGTTTTTTCAATTGCCTGTAATAATTTGCCAAATAGTGCTTCTTTCTTTTTGGTGGAGGCTAATAAAAGATCTTTTGAGGCAGGTTTTTCTCCTTCTTCTTTTTAGACGGTCGTTTCATTTTCTTTACATAAAGGTCACATCACCAAAAATAGTGCGGCAAAATATTTTGGTCGACTGTCAATTTGCTTATCAAGATTACGTAAATCCACAAATGATGTGATATTTCTTTTTTTAGAGAACCTCACTACGAGTCTTAATAAGGAGGCTGCAGCAATATTTTGATATTTCTTTTAAGCTTTTAATTAAATTTTTCTTCCTAAACCCGAACGCTATGTTATTAAAGGTGTCGCTCATAAATGGATTTCCTTATACCTCTCGTTGTAAGAGTCCAGTCCTAGTATTCTACTAAAACTGACATAGTAATTGTAACAGTCCAGTCCTGGTATTCTACTAGAACTGACATAGTCTATGGTGTTTCATAATGTTTCGGGTGAGACTAATCCTTTTTTTTTTGTGTGTATTAATGATTTTGCACGTAATAAAATCAAAGCAAGTTTACAATATTTGCTAATGACATTATTAATTTGTGGCAAGGAAATATATTTTAACTTAAGCAGAAAGTTAGCTTCGGAACGGTTTACAATGAAAACTATTAAGGGAGTTGAAAAGCCATATGGGTCGAAATATTTATTTCTCTTTGATTGAGAACCACTTGAGATACGGTACGCGATAATAGAACAAAAACTTTTAATGTTCTATGATAAATTTTTGTCCTAGTTATAATTAATATTAATTGTCTTGTATCTTACCTCATATTATTTTAATATTTTCTTATTTATTTTTGCATTGTTTATGGTTCCACTTTTTATAGTGGCTATTTTTAAATTTTGTTCTTTTTTATGTATAAGTTTGTAACTATTTTTTGGCTACATTTAGTTATTTGTATAAGTTATTTGAATAAGAGTTACTTTTATGCTATTTTAAGTTATTTGTATCAGTTATTTTGGTTTTTTAAAGCTAATATTTTTTTGTATCAATAAAGCGTATTTTAACTTTGACTTTGACTAACTTGCGGCTACACATACAAGTTTGCTTGTTTATATAAACAACTAATAATTTTTTTATTTAAAGAAAACCTATAAAGGGCTATCCAAAAATAAGAGCTCGCCATTAATAAATTACAAACTGCAAAATGGTTTAAATTAAAAAAACTGTTTAAATTTTATGCCCTTTAAGATTAAATAATGGAGAAAAATGATAATCATGTTTTTGAGTTTAAGAGTAAAATAGCATGTTTTTTTAATCACCCTTACCAGTAAACAAATTTCTGGTGAATAGCATTTCTTTGCAGTTGAACACACTGTATATTGAATTACCAATTAAAAGAACTTTAAAAAACAAAAAAGGCTATCTCTAGTAGTAAAAATAGGGGCATCCAAAGGTTAAAAATATTTTTTTAGCTCCATTATATTTACAGCTGTAACTTATAGTAAGCATAATTTTATTGTAGATCTAATTCAAATTAAAAATTATTTTATAGATTTGGATGCCCAAATTCTGAAACTATGAAAACTAAACATAATATCAAATTTGATATTTTCTTAAAACTTTTTATAAAGTATCTTTTTAACGGTATTACAATATACAGGGTGTTCTATTTACTATAAAACTGAAATACACAATTATCATTTGTTTTTTCATTCTACAGTCTTAAAGGGCATAAAAAATGCCACCAGGAGGCTAATTTAAAGAATTTTGTTTTTGAATAATAAAAAAGTTAATAGTGGTAGACACCAAATTTTGATAACCCGATATATGTTAAATTTCGTATTGTTAAAACAACAAAAATTTAGTAAGCTGTCAAATTAGTTTGTTTTCTTTGATAAGACTACATTTGGCCGCATCACTGGTATTGGTCAGGTTTACATCCGCTCTTCAAAAGATGCTTCTATTCGGTATGTCTCAAGAAGCTATGTGGTCAGTACGATGTTTTTGGGATCAAATTAGTATTGGCGGATATCCATAAAAAATTGTACAGACTGGTTTTTGGATCATATTATTACGTAAATCTCACCAAAAACCCTTATGCAAAATAAGGGAAAGTTCCTATCCAAAAATCTCGGCCGTTTATTACGTGCTAGATTTGACAACAAAATGATTTGTGACACGATCAAGGAAAACCTGATCTATTCACCGGACCTCTTCAGGAATTCGGACTTCAAGATCTTGAATGTTTTTTGGACGAGTTGCAAAAACCTTTAACTTTAAATAGCCCACAGAAAAAAGTCTGGTGCAGTTAAGTCCGGGGACCTTAAAAGCCAATTTAAATCCCCAAATAGTGAAATGAGTCGGCCATTAAACTCTTCTTGCAGAACTCTTTTAGAGTTTTTAGCGGTATGTACTGTCGCTTCATCTTCTTCTATTAAGTTACTTCTATGTTTTCAGGCAAAAAATACTCGTTATTAAACTGAATAATCCATGAGAATTAAAACTAAACATTAAATTATGTGTTCAAACCTAATGATGCCTGAGCACTAAGATCTAAAATTAGACCAAGTTATGTCCACAGTTTTATACCACTCTTTTCTGACTTGGCAAGTTTTTTACTGATCTATCTGTTTTAATAAACAATCTTTTTTTTATTAATACAGACCATTTTTTTTAATATTACAGACAAATCAATAAAAAAGAGTGGAACACAATTGTGGACCGGACTGCTCTAATTTTAGATCTCAGTTCAAGGGGCTGAGATCTTTGGGATAGGATCTAGGCACTTTTTTTATAAGTAATTTTAGTGAGATATCTTTCCTATTTCCTAAGCTTTATAATTTAAAAAAATGTAGAGAGAGGGATTTCACGCCGGTTTTCATATAGTACAGTCAACGAAGCTGTGAACCTGAAGATCAGGTTGGGCCGTCACAATTTTTTGTTTTAATTTGCAGATATTAATTTATACAATAACCTCTGAAAATATTATATTTAAAAAAATGTCCGCAAGGGCCTGAAAATGGCCCTCAAGAGGCTCGGAAATCCGTTTTTTTCAAATAATGTGGTCGATATCTCCCGAAATATGACACTTGCGGAATTCGTGTTTGGACGAAAGAGCAGTTTGCGCCGAGTATTTTTTGCACCTGCCCCGTATCTCGAAAGGCTACTTACACTTCCAAACGACGGACTAATTTTTAAATAACTCACGTAAAAATGCATATTTTTGCATGATTCGAAGTTTACATGAAAGAAGGAACGTGTGGCAATAATATCTTGTTACTGTTTTCTTTTTTAGAATATTAAAATCTCGAGCCAAAGTTAGTTTTTGCTCGATATTTTGACCCTCCTATCAATATGTTTATATTTATTTTATAAAAAGTAATTTCACCGAACCCCTTTGGATAATGGGGCTTTGGAAGGTTTTAAATATATTTTAAAAGATTCAATAAATATTTTTTAATTAGCGATAAACCCGAGCATTTTTAAAAACTGCGGAAATCTAAAAGAATCGCCCTAAGAAAAACACGTTGTTTACAAAAATACACAAAAAATATTTATTAAGTCTTTCGGAATGTATTTAACACTTTTTAAAGCCCCATTATCCAAAAGGATTCGGTTAAATTACTCTTATTAAAAAAACTGTTTGATAGAAGGGTCAAAATATCGAGCAAAAACGAATTATGGCTCGGGTTTTTAATATTTTAGAGAAACAAAAAAAGGAAACAGTAAAAAGTTATTTTAGCTTCAGGTTCCTTCTTTCATGCAAACTTTGAATCATAAAAAAATATGCATCTTTAGGTAAGTAATTTAAAAATTTGTCCGTCCTCTTGGAAGTGTAAGTAGCTTAGAGCGCCTTTCAAAATGCGGGGCAGGTGCAAAAAATACGCGGCGCGTTTATGGCCGGTTATCTCAAAGACTATTAAATTTTTGACAAAAGTGATGGGAACCATTTTTGCAGCTAATGAACTGCTCTTTATTGTCGTCTACACAAGAATTGCGTAAGTGCTATGTTTCGGGAGATATCTGCCAAAATAGTTGAAAAACGGATTTCCGGGCTCTTAAGGGGCCATTTTCAGGCCCTTGCGGACATTTTTTTATCTATGATATTTTCAGAGATTAATGTACACATTAATACCTGCAAATTAAAAAACAAATTGTGACGGCTCAACCTAATCTTCAGGTTTGGGGTTTCATCGGACTTCGTTTACTGAACTAATAGTACATTTTGATCTGTAGTGCTTAATTTAATGTCCCTTATGTCGCCCTTGGTTTGGGGTCTGGTAGGCAAATATAGCAATTTTCTTTGTTTAGTGTAGGGTTGCCGCGAGACGAGACGAGACAAGATAAAGCCTTGTCTCGTCTCGTCTCGAAATTTCGAGATAATATATTTCGAGACGAGACGAGACAAGGGTCGAGACGAGACGAGACAAACGTTTGTCTCGTCTCGTCTCGTTTTGTCTCGTTTGTCTCGAGTTGTTTTGGTTTATTTTAATTAAATTAATTTCAATATATAGTGCATTAGTAATGTATAGGATAATTTTAATAAAAATTAGTTCGGAAGTTTAAGAAAAATGCTTGGACCCGTCGATTTTTATTTTAAGGTACATGTTACACATTTTTTAAACTAATTTTTATGTCTGAACAGTTTACAAGGTGGTAATAAAAAGACATATTTTTTAAATGGAACACACATATTTTATCATTACATTATTAATTCCAATGTTTAATTCTAGCAATGTTCATTATCAATTTTTTTTACAAATTTTTAACTTTTTCCATAATAATTAAGTATACCCAAACCATCCTAAATGGCAATATTCTTATACCTACGTAACTTTCTGGGTATAGAATATGAAGTAAGTATAAGAATTTCTAGAAATGAATAAATAGAATCCAAAACTGTAAAAATATGAGTAGGTATAGGTAGTCTATTTTAAATTTTAAAAAAATATTCTTGTAGCACCCTAATACTTTATGGATATGCCCTGACTAATTCAAAATATCGTTAAAATTTAACATACTATTTAACCATATACCTAATACTTACATAAGCACATTATCTACAAATCTTATATTCAAGGCATTAAATTACTTACTCCTCGCCATCGTTGACTCACCCTGTACACTATATACCTACAAACTAATTGCAAAATCTGCTGCAAACTGGTATGTATTTTAAGAAGGATGCATTGTTTTTAGTTTAAATTCAAACTTTTTAAAACATAATAGCGGCATATCCTCAACTAATAGAAAAACATGCAAAAACAACCCTTTGCATAGGCACCTAATGAAAAACATTTGAAATAAACCGTAGAAGCAAAATACGTAAAAAAATACGGGCTGTCCCATTTATGATGTATCTCTTTTTTGGAACACCCTGTATAAATGCTTATATTTTTTATAACACGCCTTGTAAAATAAAAGTTGAAGTGATTAAGCTTTTCTTAAAATTGTGTAGTTTCCTCAAAAATTGGTGATTTCAGACTTTACGGACACCCATAATATGCAACTAAAAATAAAATAAAGAATCTAATAATTTGTTTTTTTATTTAAAATTAAAATATAGAACATATTTATAAGTGACATAAAAATGTCCACAAAATAAAAAAAAACTAAAAGATAATGAAACATAAGTCATTAACTCTATTACAAAACACAGGTAAAATGTTTTCTAGAAATTTTTCTTATAATTATACAGGGTGTTTGAGCAATTGTTTTAAAATCTTTAACAGCAGTTAGATCTTGCAAAAAAAGTCTCTATAAACATAAGTCCGGATATGCATCGTTTCGAAATTAGAAAAACGCAGGGTCCTAAAGTTAAAAAGAAGCTTTAATTGTACATAATTTTTAAAACCCTTATAAATTATATTTGTATAAAACAACTTAAAATACAACTTAAGTATTAAGCTTTCTTAAAAAATTGTGTAGTTTTTCAGAAAATTGATTTCAAAGTTTAAAATACTATCTTATTTAAAAGGGTATAAAATAAGAGAATCAGTTTAATAATTTGTTTTTTTGAATTTAGCAAATTAAAATTAGAACATATTTATAAGAGACAAAATAATTGTATTAAATTAATAAAAAATGTCCGAGGAGACAGAATCATAATTTAACTCTATTTTAACGAAAACACAGGTAAAATAATTTTCTAGAAATTTAATTCTTATAAGTTACGAGGAGTATTTAGCAGATGTTTTAATAATTTTACACAGTTAGAATTTCAAAAAAACGTAGATTAAGTTAAATTTAGCAATGGACTTAGCAATTGTTAACAGTTTAAAATGTTTAACAAAACGTCATTGTCAGTGTTATTTAATGATTTTAGTAGGCAACCTTTCAAAGTCTGACATTTTGTTAAACATTCTAAACCGTTGTTAACTTTTAACAATTGCTAAGTCCATTTCTTAATTTAACAACGCGATCATCGCTTGGGCGGATATCTTAAACAACCTGTATAATTCTTAAGAACTAGAAATATATTGTTGGAGATTTATTACAGTTAGTTCACTTAAGTTTTAAGTCATTAAAATTTTTCGAGATATCGTCTCGTCCCGTCTCGTCTCGAGCTTGTCTCGAAGGATTTTATCTCGTCTCGTCTCGTCTCGAAATTCGAGACAAAATGCTCTCGAGTCGAGACGAGACGAGACGTCTCGTATCTCGTGTCTCGCGGCAACTCTAGTTTAGTGAATAAAATGCTGCCTAAATTTTAATTTCTAAAATAATTGTGATCTTATAAACTCAGGTTCAATCAGATTGCAAAATTCGAAAATATACGGTATTTATGTTCTGATTCCGGGCGCTTTGAATAAAACCTACTTACATACCAAATTTTAAGTTTGTACTTCCTCGGAAAGTGAACCATAATTTTGATGAGTCAATGAGTCAGTCAGTCAGTAGTAAAATGGGAGATTTTGAGAATCGAATATCTCAGAGATCACTTGACCTAACTTTTTAACGGCCCAGTGATGATCGCGTTGTTAAATTTAGGCAATGGTCAATTGTAAAGTTAACAAACGGTTTGATGTTAACAAAACGTCATTGTCATTGTCCAAAATTGTTAGTAGGGAAAATTCGAAATTAATTTTATTGTTAAAAATTTAACTGTTGTAACTTACAATGATCCATGCTAAATTAACAACGGTTTAAATGTTTAACGAAAACTCATTGTCAGGGATTAATGATTTTAGTGGGACATCCTGTCAAATCTATACATTTTGTGAAATAAACATTCAAAAATGTTACTTATTGCAAGATGTAAATTTAAACGATTTCCTCGGCCTAAATTGTACAGGAATTTAATACTTTTTGCATCCAAAGCAAATTTATTAAATAGCCGAGTAATACGAAAAACGGCTGAATTTCTGTAAAAAGTTGTGTGGTAGGCCGAAACCGTGCCGCCTTTGCTGTGCACCCCAATTATTCAAACAAACGCAATTATTTTAAATCAAAATTTTTAATTTTAAATTTTCTTTTTGTGGTGTACGCCTAGTGCAGTCTAGGTACCCTACTTTACTAAAATAACTGTGTTCTTAAATTTACTACACGCTGTAGGAGGTATAAACATTCTGAAAAAGGCTTTATAGCTTACTGCTCTTATACATTTATCTAATTATTCCAAGTAAGCGGTGCAGAGAGCCCATCTCATTAGCAAATAGGTTTTCCGGTCTCGGCCACGTATTAATTTCCTTATCGGAATTAAGTGTATTATCGGGCGGCCCAGCGGGCTCTTAGGCAAATCAAACGTCGACCAAGACGACGCCTTGCAAGGAGCGCGATTAATAAATTAAAAGTGAATGGATCCGGCACACCTAACCTGGGAGCCAAGGCGTTATTTGCTGTTTGTAAAGGTACAATATTATGAGTAAATAACAAAAACTAACTGCCGTATTTAATAAGCTAGTTTAAATTTAAAAGCAGAAATAAAAAATTAAACTAACAAGTTTAAAAATAGGTCAACTATTTTTAATACTGCAGAGTAGTAGAGCAGGAATATTGTATATCGGTATATTTTTATTAATAGGCCACTTTGCAATATAAGCAGTCCAATGTAATTATTTTCAAATTTAAAAGCTTTATGCTTGTACTATTGTCTATATAATCCAGAATGGGTATTGTTTTTAACAATTTAAAGTTCAAATTTAGCTTGTTAATAAAAAAACCATACTTTTCAACAATATTTTAAAGATTTGTCAAGTTCCGTTACCTGTCCACAGGACATTTTATTATGATTGAGCCATAATACTATAATTTAGTATAATTTTTTCTGGAAAGTATAGGTTTATATTTATTTGTTGGCGATTTACTTTTTAAAATATACAGCTTTTAAAAAAATATATAATTGTACAAAAAAGTATTTTCAATTTTATTATTGTCCGAGGTAGCGATGTCAAGTTCCGTTTGGCATTTTTGCCACTGTTTATCTAGGCAAGCATGTACATTTAGTAGTTGTTTATAAGTGCAAACAGAAGAAGTGCTCTTCCCAGTAAAAAGGTAAAAAAATATATTTTTTTTGTATGTTAATAGGTTAAATATTTTAATAAAAATGAGTGCTTGACCCAGTTTTTGTCCGTCTTTTCTGTTACAATGTTTTTTTTATACCTAAAATTTTTAAATTATTATAGTTTTGAGAAAAAAAATCTGTGCATATACCTCTAAAACCTAACCTAAAAATAAATCGGATATCACAAAGAGTTTTCGCGTACAATGCAAATTTGTTAAATTTGTCAAGTCCGTTATCACCTTTTTGTCAATTCCGTTACCGAAATTATAAGCAACGGAAATGACAAGACTCTAACGGACTTGACATAGTATTACATAATAATAAGTATAATAAACGTTTAGTCATAGAATGGACAAAGACAAAATAGACGCTTTTATTGAAAGATTGCGGAATGATAAAAAGGACGCTATCGAAAGATTAAAGGAGAGGAGAAGAAAAAAAGTTAATAAAAACCTAGACAACAAGAAACTGCCATTTTAAAAAACAAAAATGAAAGTGAAACTAAATTTGAAAAACTGCAGAAGACAGAACTTTCAAGTAATAAAGATTAGAAGGAGATGAACAAAAAAAAACAACTAATCCTAATGCGGGACAAAAAACAAAAATCCAAAAAATGTACCTTTAATTAAAATTAAAATTGAACACTCAGAAAGAAGTGCAAAACAAAAAATGACAAAATATAGACAAAATTTGAGTACTGAAAAAAAAAGATTTAGTTAAACTAAAGGATGGACAAAGGAAAAGAAAGGCAAGATACCCAATATAAAGCAAATAAAAAAAAGGATCAGAAAATTCAAAGGGAAAAATGGCGAAATTACCAAAGAATTTATAGAAACAAGAAAAAAGTTTTTCAGGAAGTTATAAATCAAACACCACCCGATTCAGATTAAAAAAACGAAAACGTAGAAGACAAATTTGCTCACGCATTTTCTCCAGACGATAACTTAATTGTTGAAATGCCAGAAACATGTAAGTATCCAGAAATATCCCCAAAAACCCTAAGAAATAGAACTTCCAATAATGACGAAACTCCAAAGAGCATTAAAACTTTTAGACCTGTCGAAACTTCAGATAACCTCTTAGATAATTTAAAAATATCCACAAATACCTTTCCTGTTGCTATGTTTCTACAAAATCCAAGGCATAACAGTGAATATTCTAAAAAAGAACTTAGAAAACTACGTGCTAAATTAAATAATGCCAAGAAGCAAATCAAAACACTTAAAAGAGATAAGGAAAAATACAGAAAAAAATACGAAAGGACACGTGCAAAAAAAAAAATAACAAAGATAAAACTCCGGAAAAAACACTGAAGAAAGTCAGGCGTATCCAATTAATTCACTTCTTACGAAAGTGCACAATATATTAAAGGGGTGTGAGATATCTCAAGATGTCAAAAGTCAATTGCTATTTGGAGTGGTCTTTAAGGATCAATTGGAAAAAATGTCAAGGATGTTAATTTAAAAGATTTAAAAGAAAACAAACAATATAAGACCAGATTTAATCTGTACTTGGCTGGAAAAAATCTTCAAAACCTTTTTCCCGGTTCTGATGTAAGTTCAAACTTTAACGCATCTGGCCATGCAAAAGGTCCAGTAGATGGTGTTGCGGCTGTAGTAAAACGAATGGCTAATAAAAAGGTATTGGAAGGTTGTGACAATATCTTGCACTAACGATTTAATAAAAGCTATAAATGGTATCTGTAAAATTAAACTGTTTGAAATTAAAAGTGAAAAAATATCTAAGGCAAAAGACAATTTACCTTTTAAGTTACAATCAATAAAAAATATCACTAAGGCGCACCAAATCTGTTGGGCCAACTCAGAAGACAACCAAAAGGAATACTACCTTAGGAGTCTCAGTTGTGCAGAATGCCCTTTTTCAGATATTTGCTTACACTGTTCCTTGGGAAGTTCACGTATTTTTATTTAATTCAAAGATTCTACCAGTTCCTTAAATAAGTGTTTCCTTTTTAAAACATAATTATAGTAACAATTTTTTTATTGAAACGAATTAATTCTTAACATACACAAAGGTTTAAAATAACCTGATGAAGATGGCCAGTGAATTACAGTTCTTTTTGACAGCAATTGGTTTCCAGGTAAATTTTAAATAAATACTCTTTAATATATTTATTCTGGACTTATGTTTTTTTTCAGGGTTAGTGGAGGCTATTAATGAGGACATATTGTCGGTGAATTTTTTGACCCGAACCGAAAAAAACTTTCTTTAGCCATTTAAATTTTTTGTATTTGGCCTATAAAAAAATCAATTTTCAATTTTGATTATATTACTAATGATTTAATAAAGTTTTTTTTATACAGAATTGTAATCTATAAATAAAATTTATTACGTGAACAACACTGTTTTTATGTCAAATCTGTTACCATATTTGTCTTGTCCGTTACGCATATTTATTAAAGCTCTGGATATTAATATGTAAAAACGATGAGTTACTTTTAACTTGGAAAGTAAAGTTAGATCGATGCCCATTCTTTTATATAGGTTATTTATTATTTTACACTCCATGTGCTTATATGTATTGAAATTCAGACGTGAAAAAAACGATTTTTAAAAATACCGCCTGAATTTTAAGCTTATCGCTTTAAAAAATGTGTTTTACTTTAAATTTTTCTGATTGGTTTCGCATATTCTTATTTAATTTTAACTTTTAAAACCCGTTTTGATATTTCTAGTTTATAAAATTTTACTAAAATAGCTATTAGTTTCTTGGTAACGGAAAAGACAAAATTTTCTGTAAGTTTATACAAATCATATTTTTTTTCCTGTTTAATTTTTAAAAATTTTGAAACGGCTAAAGTTGAAAGGTTTTTAAATATATAACTAAGAAAACAGCAACATAAAAATTTTAAAAAAGCAAAGTAATTTTTTTGGTAAGAAATTTTGCCTTTTGATCCTTTAATAAAAATATACCCATATTTTGCCAAATTTCTGGGTCTCTTCAGCAGGGTTCTACTATTGTATTGCCTTTAAGGATATAAATCTGATGCATAATAAAAAAATAGTTTAAGTTCGGCACCTGAATGTAAAGTTGCACTTGTGTTGTTGTATTATTATTGGATACTAAAAACGAAAAATAAAAAGCCCTTTTAATCAAAATTAACCTTGGAGTCAGTAGAAGCTCGTGGGTTTTAAGTACGGAGAGTTAAAAATAGCGATAAATAGAATTGTTTAAGCGTTTCAAAAAATGTATCGCATTGCCTAGATTAAAGACTCTAAAAAAATCTATAACATATTTTGTGCTGCTAAGTGGACTAAGTAGCCCAAGTATCGCGTAATTTAAAGAATCTGTTTGTTATTCAGAAATAGTGTACACTATTTTTCTCTTTTGTTTTATGTGAGCGCTCTTATCGAAGGTGTATTTTTGAACTAGGTGTGTACAAAAAGTGTAAAATAGTGTAAACTATTTCTGAATAACAAACAGACCTTTTGTTTGGGGTACTATTAGCTCAGATATTAATTTAGGAGGCATATTTTTCTGAATTTTCTGTATCACAATAGTAAACAATAACCAAACTTTCGTGACGAACCTAGTTCTTCAAATTCTCGAACATCGTTAATGCTGTGACGTCACTGATTTAAAAGCTCGCCAAAGCAGATCGTTTCGTCATCTTTCGCAATGTTTTTCCCATCCCCACAAACAATATTTTATTGGTGGTAAGAATAAAAATGAAACTAGAATTTTTGCTTATCTCTTCTTAATGTGCCATACTCTATTCAGAGTGTAGGCGCCCTCTCGCACATATCTGTGTTGCGCACCAACTTACACAAATATGCGGGACCATCGGCTTAATGTGCCTTCCGAAGCACATGCGAGAGGTTTACTAGGCAGAAATACTACATAGTGGTTTGCCATTGCCTTTTGTGAGGTGACGAGCTATGAAAAAGTCCAATGGACAATGCGGGAATTGAACCAGTCGAATCACTACACCAGCTCGCCCACAATGGAATGGAATTAAAATACATGCCCTCTTATATTTTCAAACTGAATAAATAAATATTAAAATAATGGAATTAGAAAAAAGATAAGTAAAAATTATATAAATAATCGAATTTTAAATTCTGCAATATTTTTGCTGTTACATAACTTATAAAAATCGTGTATTTTAAAAATTGTTCCTTAAATTTTTTAATAACTACCGAAACATAAGTGTACCTACATTCCTTAGTAGATAAAGCACTTAAGATTGTTTGTTTTCCAGAAAGTGATGCTGATATTTGTCTAAGGAAAAATGCACACATTAAAACATTTTAAATTTCAATAAATTATTTTTAGTTTTTTTATAAGGTAGAGTCAAACTGTATTTAAAGGGTGCACTAAAGTAAGCAAAGTATTTAAAATAAACGTCTCAATACCCTTCTCAAAATGAAAGTTGGTTTTACGTTGTTTCATAGAAAAAAATCCACAACGTTATCCTTGAAATTACGTATTTTGTGTGCAAAATAAATATCATAGCTAGCCATTTAGACGGTCAATAACCAGTGTTCCGCAAAAATGTTTCTATGCAAAATAAACTTTTATTTAACACAATTCACGTCAATGTATTTGATATCTTTACGGGGTTCTTACCTAGAGCTAAATATTTTTTTGTTTAAGCTTAAAAAATAAATAATCGTTAGACATTAGGTCGCAGAAAATTTAGCGGCATCTATATGCTAAAACACGCGTCTGCTGCTCCCTGTGTTTAAATACAAAGGAAGTACCTATAGTCCATGGCACGCGAAGCAAGGCATAATTTAACTGCGAAGGACTACGCTACAAAAGTTAGGGGCGGGACCATAATATGGTATTTATTAATTGTAAATTTCGGTGAATTTTCGATTTTTTGGTTTAATGTTTATTTACCCGTTTTAAAACATTATTGAAGTTTTTTTTGGGGTATGCCACAGGAGGGGCGAGCAGCTATGCTTCCCTAACTGAAAACAGTTACTGTTTGTACTGGTAGTATTTAATAGGGTTCAATTATAAGAACGAAGTTGAAAACACGCACTTTTATTAGATATCAATTTATTTTTAATATATATTTTTTAATATTTCAGTTTTTGAATATAATATAATAAAGAACCTGGTAAATATTAAGTAAATAAGTTGCTGGAATGTGTAAGCGTAAGGTGAAATACCTTAAAAAACTAAAATGGGTATTTTAATTGCAGACTTAGTTCGCCAAATGTTAAAATCTTCTAAACATTTTTAGAATTTAAAAAAGTTGTAGGGTTCATGACAATAAAAAATGTATTTGATTTCAATTGATATACTCATTCTACTGGTACTCTAATATTATTACTTTCTCGGAAAAATACGGTAAAAAAATATGTTAAAAAAATAAATTACATTTATATTTTTAAAAATCACGTTCAAAGCATAAATGCAAAATGTGCAGCAGTCGGGTCTCTAGTCATACGTGTCTCTGCACGTACTTTTATATGTTTCGTGTGGCTCTTCTTTTTATTGTTTTCGTTAAATGTAAATGATGTTTTTTTTGGTTTATTTGGAAACACAGCCCTCTAAAATTTACTTTAGCTCTATTTATAAATTTAAATATTTGGAGAAAGTTTTTTCCCGATTTTCGACTGGAGGTTCTCAAAAACTAAATAGGCTAAACGACCGTTGCGGCTTTGTTAGGTCATTTAAATGCCGAATATCCAATTTGATGATAAGGTAAAAGAAGGAGAGATGGACCAGAGAATAGACGGTCCACTGGAAATATCCAGCAAGGGTCTGTGTTGTTTCTTACCGTGAGTTGCTTTCAAGTTACTAGAACACATCATCGCGCGCTTACTCGAATGATATTTGTATAATTAAAATTGCCACGTGTAACTTTATTTAAGTTTTGCAAATCTTCTTTTTCATATAAAAATCTGGTAAATTTGGACAATTTTTTTGTTAAGTATTCAGATTTATATATCGGGTGGACTATAGAATACCAACCGTAGCTTTAATCTGCATCTTTTAGACACTAGGGATCGGTACATCTATCCTTCTATTTGAAAAGAGTTGGACCAGTTATAGGGAGAATTGGCATACTTTGTTTTAGGATTATGACCAAGAATATATACAGCTCTACTGACAACAAACCTAAATATAAATATTATAAACGCAGTAAGAAGCCTATACAAAAACTGCCAAATTAAAGTCAAGGTCGCAAATAACATTTCAACTGGATCTTCTCCAAATAAGGGACAGAGGTGCTGTCTTTCACCAACGCTTTTTAAAATATATCTTAAAAAAGTGTTAATAAAATGGAAACGGAGATGTTCAAATATAGGTATCCCGCTTAACCACTCCACATTGTATACACTCAGCTTCGCTGACGACCAGATCGTTACAGCACAAGATTCTGATGATGTTAAGTTTATGACTCGGAAACTCATTGAAGAATACGAAAAGTGGGGACTTGAAGTAAACATTGCAAAAACAGAATACCTGATGTTGGAAAATGGCCAAAGAATAAAAAACTGCCAAAAGTACAAATATCTAGGCGTAACTATTACCAAGGATGGAACCCTGGACGGTGCCATCAAAGATAGAAATATACAGGGAAGGAAAGCTACGTCGATGTTAAATTTTGGAGTTGGGATCAAAAAATTACAAAAAATATTAAGCGAAGGAGATAAATTTTTGGAGGCGTTCAGCAGTAGATCGAAGCTTAAGAGAATCCGCAATGACCAAATGGCGATATGGGCATTAATAACGCCGTCAAAGCATTTAGGAACCCCAAAATGAAATTTTGACCGTCAGATAAAAGCAAACCACACTGATAACAAAAAACTATTGGACCCGGATTGTTCTGTGTATACGAATGCCGAAACTGAAATAGTTAACCATATCAAAAGAATGTATTCATTTAATCTGTTAATTATCCTGAAATATCAATTTTTGTCAACCCTTTAAATCAGTCTTTCTCAAAGTGGGCGATAACGCCCCCTTGTGGGCGCTGGTGGTCTAGAGTGGGGCGGTAAGGGACGCAGAAAATTGTGGTGCTGATGTGATTTTGGGGGGCGATGGGTAATTTGTAACTTCAGCTACTTCATATTTTAAAATTCACTGAAATTAAAATCCTTCTACTACACAACATCCATTTATTAGTTCATATTTTAATCCTATTTTTTTTATAAATATAAATTAAAAATATATTAAATGTTTAATATTTTTAATGGTTTACAACGCTCATTATATCTTAAGATATTTAGTAATAGGCTAGAACACTGAAAGATATTCGTATCTCTTCAAGTGACGCAGGTGAGGTTCCCACCTCCGAAGACACATGTTTACAATATGTATATATTGTTACGGTCAAGCAGAGCAATTTGCCGAACGCGATATTTTTTGAAATCTAATCTAGTAAAATAAGAAAACATAAATTAAAATAAGAAGGTTCAATTATAAATTCACGTTTGGCGCGAACAAATATTACAGATTTATTTGTGCAATCCATTTTAGTCCGTCGGTCCGTGTTTGCGGAGTGCAGGTGCCGAAATACACAGCCGCGGCTCATGACCTTCCGGCGACTGACGTGACTAGAGGTGTGGTTCGCGAACGATTCGTTCTAAAAGAACGAATAAATTAATTTCCTGTTTTCAATGAATTAATCCTTTGAGCCACTTGCTAATCGCTCTGCGATGAATAACGAACCTAGTTTGATGATTCGTTTCGTTCATAAGGTCACTAAGTCAGATTCGTACTGAACCTCGAAGATTCGGTAATTCGGTATTTTATGAGGGCAAATCGGCTGTTTTTGTGCTACGACCTGGCAAGGCGAGCGGTTTGTTATATTACGATTTTGCTCACATTTTCAGAGGTGTATAGGCAAACAATTTATGCGTATTGGCGGTTCGAGTCAGTTTTAGCTATATATCTATTTGGCAATTAAAAGAACTTTTTTTTGAATAAAGACTTAATTTGGAGGTACATATTTGTAAGTTTTATTAATTATGGTTTTTAAAAGTTTTATTCCCAATATATTTTTTTAAATAATATTTATACCAAAATAATATAAATTTAAATAATTTCTTTATTTAAGATAACTCTCACATTTTTTGTGGAAGTCAAAAGCGACCGAGTCCGACCGGCATCATAATAAACTGAATCGGTTGCGAACGAATCTTTTTAAGTAAATGAATCAAATTAATCGATTCAGTAAAAAGATTTGAACTTCCCACCTCTAGACGTGACGTTCCGCCGCATGCACGCATCGCACTCGCTCGCCCTCCCGCCACTCCGCCCGCTACACCGATACTCTTAATATTGTAAAGTTGAATTATTATTAATTGCTCAATGTTGATTATTGTTAATTTTAAATCAAAGATACTCTTAATATTATGTTGCATAAATTTAGTGCTCTCTGTGTAAGAAAAGTGTTGTTTAGAATATAGGTTTAAATAAACTCCAGGCGAGTCGAGACTAATATGTTATTGAGACTTTTAAGGTGAAAAAAATGGGGGCGCTACAAAATAACTGATTTTCAAAGTGGGCGTTAGACAAAATAAGTTTGGGAACCTCTGCTTTAAATACTTAAAACAGAAGACCTCTCCAAAATAATAAAAAAACATATCGTCAATTTCTGATAAAAATATAAATTCCGAAAAGATTATTGATGAACTAACGCCTGTACAGGGTTTTTCCGTATATTTTGGAGCACCACCAAAACTTTTATTTTAAGAGTTAGAAGAAATCTTAAATTACAAAAGTTAAAGTATTTTTACTAAACCGTCAGAATTTGTCATCAGATAAAACAAAAGAGCATCGGAAATGTGTTTAAAAATGCCAGGTTTGTTTTTTTTTAAATGAATCACCCTGTATATTATTTTTTGGCTTTCTTACTTTACTTTGATTTTAAAAAATGAATATATGTGGTGGTTCTTTTTACCGTTTAATCAGTATTTCACTTTAAAATATTGCATATCTGCAAAATCTAGTTTGCCGAAAACAAAATTTAGAGTCTTATTTGTTAATCAATTACTGATTTAAATATTCGTTATGGTTTAATGTAATAAACAAATGTAGATTGCGGTAAAAAAATGCTTATATATATATATTATATATATATATATATATATATATATATATATATATATATATATATATATATATATATATATATATATATATATATATATATATATATATATATATATATATATATATATATATATATATATATATATATATATATATATATATATATATATATATATATATATCTTATTTCGAAATTTTCAATTTGATATTTTTTATCTAAAATGTTTCTAGGCACTCCTGCATCGAACTTTGTTGGTGCCATTCCGCACGCTACTAAAAAAGAAAATATAAAAAGAGCTTTTATTTAATTAAACCGGGTGGTGGCATTAGCAAGCCTGACATAATATTACGAGTTTGCGGCCTCCTACCTGGCACTGCTCGTATCTTGCTCTTACAAATGTCCCCACATGTTGCCCGTCGCCGCTATAGTTTCGCAATTATCTCAGACCCGGTATAGAATTTACACGAGGGTAAAGTGTAATTTCTACAATTTATTATGTACGAAGCTCGGAATTACGGTTTGTTTTTAGTTTTTCTTTATTAGAGAAAAACATATATTTTTAAAATTACACCGAGAAAAAATCTGTTGGTCATTAAAAAAATCCCATTTTTACTATTTATAAAAATAAAATATTTTTTATCAGCAATATATTCTAAGAACAAAATTTTATTATTGTTACTATAATGTTCCCAACCGCATTATTATTTAGGTTCTAAATATTTTGATCCATACAATATAGATTCCATCAAAAATATACGAAGAAACTGTATGTTTATTATAAAATCAATGTTTTCTAATAAAAATATTTTAGCGGGTGGTAGAGGAGCATCTCCTCGCCTGAGGGAGTACCACCCCACTTGCCCTTTAAAGGACTCGTAAAGCTTAAAGGACGTTTCGAGTTCTGGGCGGGAGAGTCAGTTTTCCATCTTCCTCTTCTTTCTTTTTCTTTTCCACTATGATAAAATTTTAAAATAATGATTATAGCACACCCAAAAGTAAAGTATTCCGGAGGTAAAATACGTCCTCATTCGGATCCGTGCAAAGGGTGCATTTGGGGGGCCACCATCGAAAAGTTTAATTTTATTCACAAATATATGTGGGCTTAACTCCAACGTAAACTCTGTTTACCAATATCTTCAATCTTCCAAACCCCACATACTATTTCTTACCGAAATCCAAATAAGTCCCAAAACATTAACCAACCACCCCCTTTTCCCAGGTTACGAACTCATTTCATCTTTTGGACCCCATGAGGGCGTATGTGCTTACGTTTGCAACTACCTGGCTTGTGCTAGAGTTTCCAACCTCGAATCGGATAGGCCTGATATTCTTTGGCTTTAACTTACCTTCAGATATTCTACTTACCAAATTCATGTGCTGTCCCCATCTGACAATTCCCACAAAGAGTTCTTTGAATTCCTTTCAATAAAGATCAACACTATTATTTTCCACTTTCCATTGGCCGAAGTAATTATTTTCGGGGATTTTATTGTTCATAATAAGCACTGTCTAGGCTCTACAAAAACTGACACACAAGGTAGAGCAGCCGAAAATTTTGCAATCAGCAGCTCCCTCACCAATTTAATTATGGACCCAATCTACTTTCTTAGAGTTTCCACCCATAATTTTAACCTCCTAGATCTCTTTCTTACTTTTCTACCCAACTTTAACAAGCATCAGTAACTGCTTCCTTTGGTCGTTCAGATCATGGTTTGGTCACCGTATCATACTCCACACATTCTGAGGCAACTGAACGCATGCCGCCTCGAACCGTCTGGCATGGAACAACTTGACCAACTGGGATGGTCTGAGACATTTCTTTGCCACCTAACCTCCTACTCCCCAAAATCACCCTCAAATGTCACTGGGGTTTCCTCTTATTGAAAATGGGTTTCGGCCAATTGTTTTCAAAATTGTCATAGTGATAGTTCTCAATACGCTGTTTAAAAGTATTTACGGGCAGAACCACTTCAAAATCACCCTTGAAGGTCACTGGAAATTTTCCTTATCAAAAATAGGTTCGGGGTAATTATTGTTTTCAAACTTTACATAGTGATAGTCCTCAACACGCTTATCCAAAGTCTCCATGGGCACAAAACCGAAGGGGGTATGAGTGGGTATCCAATAATTGGGGTAACACGTGGCAATACAAGTGGCCGTGGAATGGAATTCATGATAAAATGGCTTCGCCCCCTGTCAAGAGGGAAGCAGACTTTAGTAGTTGGTGAGATTGGAATCTGGAGTCGGGAGAGGAGGTATTGGAGAGAGGAGGGGTTATATACCCCGCAAGAAATCCAGGTACAGGGGATGCCAGTCTGAAGCTCTGTTACTATTTAAGTGGCTTTAATTTAACAACACTATCAAAAAATTCTGTAAAGCAATTGACCAAACTTTCAGTCAAAATCATCCCCAGTGACCTTTTAGGGTGATTTGGAGGGGTTTCGGGTTTTGTGCCGTAAAGGCTTTTGATAAGCGTGTTAAGAATTATCATTATGCAAAGTTTGAAAACAATTGGCCAAAATGCATTTTCCATAAAAAAATCCTAGTAACTTTTGACGGTGATTTTGGGGGATTAAAGGGAGGTTTTGGGTTTTGTGCTCGTGAAACTTTTGATCAGCGTGTTGAGTACTAACACTATGCAAAGTTAGAAAACAATTGGCCAAAACCCATTTTCCATCTAAACATTGCTATGTCCTTTGAAAAATACTTTTAAAAATTCAACAGGTTATTTTTTCTCCACAGTCAAAGAGGTTAAAGCAAGGGTCATTAAATTTCTACAAACTTTTCTTAACCACTTTTTTTATCTCTAAGGGTTTTTGATATTCCAATTAGTGATGCCGGCGAGAGTTTATCGTTGTCTCTTGCCTCTTATTAAAAAACTAAAGTTTCGTGCCTCTCGTCTTCTTTAGTTTCTCTCTAAATTTTTCATCCATGATTTTGACGCATATTAACAAATACATTTTAAGCTTTTTAACATTTTTAATTAGAATTGAAAATAGCTGTAAGCCTTCGTGGAGAGTCCATAGAACAAAGAAAAATTAGTTATGGTAGAAAATTCCTATTTGCAGTTACGCCTTTTATAACTGGGACGACAAAAAGACTTTTTCGTAAAACTTTATTGCACGCTTCTTTTAAACCCCAAAAACAAGTTTCCAAAGACAGGATAAACAATTTAATAATTTAATTAAGAAGGCCAGTATAGTGTACTCCTAGTTTGGAAGTTGCTTCTCTTTATACTTCATTTTGAACATCTGTTTCGTCTGCCCTACCCGGCCAAGAAAGTTTCAGCTTCTTATGGCATTTGCATACCAAATTAAGGGTGTTCGAGTTTTACGTTAATGAACGACATGTTCGTCATATTGAAAAGTTAGTTAAGGTATTAGTTTTAGGTAATTTATTGTACAGGGTTGCGTCTTTCAGATGAATTTTTAATGTATGGGGAAAACTACAAGGAAATCTGATGCCACGTACTCAAGTTCCATTTTCGAAACAACTGCAACGATTAAAACAGATCGCGTGATTTGTCTCGGAGATACAGGGCGTTTTTTAAATTTTTTCGATTTCAATACACCTCTGTATCTTGGTTGATAGTGAAGGTAGAAAAAAATTGTGAATAACATATATATGTGGAATTTTAATAAAAATCCAGTGGTGTACTTAATAACTTTTTATCAGTTATGGTTTTAAAGATATAACCCAACGTTGCCTTGTTTTTTTTACTGTTTGTTTTGCAATAAAATAACCTATTTATGTATACGACTTATTTTAATCTTATTTTTTTAAAATTGGATATTTGCAAAAAAGGCAAATTTCATATTATTTGAACTTTGCACACCCGGTATAAAATCTACATTGCAATAAACTCATAAATATTTAGTTAGATAACTTCTATAAAAATAATAAATATATATTTTTAAATTATTTGTTTATTGTCCCTTTTTTATTTATTCCTAATTTCAATCCCTGAAGTACGCATTTTATTTAGCAGTTAATCGCTGCCATATTTTGTATAATATCAAAGCAAGAAATAAATGTGTTTCTAAATTTTGATTTAAGTAAAATGGATTTTGCTAACTTTGAAAACGGGAAAATGTGGAAAATCGCCCCGATATAAAAAAACACGTAAAAAGAATTTTACAAGTTTATATAAACTTTTTTCGTATAGGCCTTTTTATTGGATATATTGGCTCCCAAAGAGCTTCAATGGAATCAAGTTTTTTGGATATATTTATTGAATCACCTGATGTATTCTTATTTTATTTTAATAAGATGTAATACCAAGTAAGATTTTTTAAATTACCATCAAAGGAAGTTTTGGGAATTATTCACAGCTGCAGTGACGGACTAGCTGTGACACCCACGGCGGGCCTCCCATTTTTAAGCCCTGTATTAATAAGAACTTGGGACAACGTTTTTTACAAACCTTGAACTATTGACTAAAAATTTAGTACTCGTTATTCATGTCGCCAATCCAAACCGTTTTCGAAAAAAGTTCTGTCAGGTTGAATATGAAAAAGAGGATTTTTTTTCTGTAACCAACACACTAACTTTAATAAAAAGTTAAACTTTAAGTAACAAACATCGCAAGAGGGCTCTCAACATGGTCCCCGTAAAGTCTGATACTCTCGCGAGCACGACGAATTAAGGACTGCTGTACACAATATTAAAACGTGATTCTCCGTGGAAGTTTAGATAGACGTTATTAAGGTGCTTCCAAAATAAGGCGGTGCCCCATCGTGCATGTAGTACATGTTTTGGAGGATTTCAAGTGGTAAGTGCTAACAATTTGTAAAAATCGTTCTGAAGGAATTCCAAATAAAGTTGTCCATTCAGTCCTGCAGGCATTACGAATGGTCCAATTAATATTGCCAATGATTCCTGTCCAGACCTTAATTGATTGGAACTAATATTGATGATGCAAAAGAATAGTTGCCTGAGTATTTTCATCAGACCATACATGTGAGTTGTGTAAGATCATAATACCATTTTTGGTAAACCCTGCTTTATCCGTGAAGAAAAATGTACTATTGAAGTTTACTTTATTTTTTGCGGGAAAATCTTAAGAAATCAGTTTATGCACTTTTTGCAAATGATAAGGATACAATAGCTGTTCTTGATGATCCTTATCTACTATTGTTTTGGACGTATTAAACTGTGTTAATAATTTTTAAGTTCTCGTTAAAGGAGTTATTTCTACAGTATTTAAAACATTTTCCTCCATATACGGCATACGTACTGTTCTTCCCCGACCAGCATCAGCACTTCCAAAATTTCCTAAAATTATAAACTTATTTGAGAATACTACCTTATTAAATGGAATCGCATACCCTTAGACGTTGGTTAATACGTTGAAATGTTGCTGACCTGAAAGAGTGTGATTAGAATATTTGTCGTGATATAACCTCCTGGCCTCCAAAGCATTGCAAGATGCAAGACAATACTTAACACATTGATGGACTGTGCGAAAATAGTCGATGTTCCGGTCGACATAATGCTGGTTTGTCTTCACAACCCTTACATCTGTATGACACTTGTGCCTTTTGTCCTTTTTGAGACACTTCTTGCATTTTAAAAAGTAGTTTTTCCTTTTATAATTCTCAGAGGGCAAGGGGATTTTTTCGGGAAAATGTTGGGTATCATTATTATCTGGTCTTGCTGGTGTTCGCCGATTGTCATGTACAGCAATGTTTTTGTTTGTTTCAAAAAAAGTCTACCATTTCTTTCATTTGCAGGTATTTCGAGCAATCCTCGAATAATCTTTTCTCGAAATTCGATTATTCTGATATTTTTAACTTTTTTCTTGTAAATAATAAATGCGTTAAATATTGTAGCGTCTAGTAAATTAAAAATGATTTTCTTATACCACCTTACTGTTTTTCTTGGGCATGAGTAGTAAGATACAAGCTGATCCAGTCGATCAACACCAGAAATATATTTGTTATATTCTGCTACTTCAACTGGTTTTAATTTTACCTTAAAAAAATCTATTATTATATTAAAATACCTATTTTAGAAAAACAAAAAATTTGCCTTGCCAAAGCGATTTAAGACTTCAATTAACTTGGGATGATACTTGGTGGTTAAAAGTAAGACATCCCTGTTGTCTCACCATTTGGAGACGTATACACCTCGACGTCTTCTCCAGATGTCCTTTTTTCAACTTTTTCGAAGTCACAACTTTTGGATTGCCTTTCTATTGCTCCTGAGGGTCCCTGTTGTGTGAGCTTTGTGTTTTAAGAGGTTTTCTGAGAGCTCTATTGAAATATGGTCTCATTATTCGCAAAACAAACGAATCCACTTTTGATTCCGCTTTAATTTTCTCACTTTTTCCTTTGTATATTTCTATATTAAATAGGTACCCATTTGGCGCACATAACTCAAAAAATTTTATTCCATATCTTGCTCTTTTATTTTTTATGTACTGTCTGAAACTAAGCCTGTGTTCCTCAGGGCTATAAGCATTTTGGAAGTTCTAAATAATAATGTTCAGAAGAGGTTGTATCTTGTACAGTTTATTTTGACCTACATTTTCATAACAACATAGGTATCTTAGAATTTGCTCATATCTTCTTCCAGACATAAAGTGAGAAAATATAGGGTGATAGTATAAGGGATCCACTGAAAAGACCTTCTTTAGCTCGGGATATCCTATTTGGGCTCTAAGAAGGGTCACAGCTATAAAAAATAATAAATTCCCTTGGTTCAATTGAAACAAATTTTGGTGACCTGAAGTTTTTTTTTGTGTGGTCGAGAAGTTTTGGACATGGTCTCGCCATATTTATTAGAGCAATTTATTAATACATTTTTGATTTCGGCTGTCCAAAGCATTTGAAATACTTTAAGGGCACTCATGTTATCAGTAATGTCAATCTTTATTCCCGCTGCATCAGGATCAAAGTTAAAATTGGGGATATATTGCACAAATTCGACCCATTCATCTAACAAAAATACAAACATGCAATAAACAAAGAAAAATATAAAACTGGAAAACTCACCGTCTTTCTCTTCGTTTCTCTCATTTTCTGTGTCAACATATTGACTATTGGTATCTGTTTTAATATTTTCTTTCTATGACTTCTGAATTTCAGAACTGCTGCTTAAATCACTATTTCTGGGTTGATAAGTAGGGTCATTTATATCAAATTCACCATCTCTGTCTACAAAAGGGTCCGACCTTTCCGTGTCCGTAGAATCACTCTCACTGTATTCACCACTTGACACTTCATCATAAAGTTTTAACAATCTCTGTTCTTTGGGATCCATTACTAATTACGCAGATCACAAAAACACGTGCTACCTCTGGGACAGTTAAGATACAACTGGGTAGTAAACAATGAGACGGTTACTGCTATAGCAGTAAGCGCGCCAAAATTACTCCCCACTCAAGGAACAAACAGCTTGGCTATGCAAACTAGTTTCTCCTACTAGTAGGACAGTGTCCCAAATTTAAAAGAGTGGCGCTGGGACAGTAGTAGTTGAACTACAGTAAATTTATATTCAAATTCCTACTGCTATGGCAGAAGTGGATTTTCACAGGCAATTTATTTAACTGCCATAGCAGTAGGTGTCCTATGGCGTGAATTTTAGAATACTAGCATGGCAGTAACATCCATCAACGTGTTAGATTCATATCTGCATACCCAGTAAACGTGTATTCTATATTAAGAAATATATAACCGTTAAGTTCACCACAAAATTTAAAAATTAGTCAATTTACATCGAAGTATAGACTCAATGTGTCTGCGATATAAAAGTTGACAAGTTCTAAAATGCAGGTTAGTTATTTATTTTGTACCTAGCAATGTTTGCAAAAACAGTTTTACGTTTTAAGATGCCGATACAATAAAACGCACATTTTTTGCGAACCTAGGTCGAACTGCAACTCACAAAATTAGACGTTTCAACTAACAAGTAGTTGGAAAACAATTTGAAATAAAACATTTTTTTATCCTATAAGTTGTTGAAGGTTAAAACATTTGAAGAGTACAAACATGTATCTTTAAAATTTACGCCTATACATGATGTAAAAAGTCATGCTTACGCTATTCATAACGTTTAAGAATTAGCGCCAATAGTATGAAGAGTCACTTAATTTTTAGTTAAAATAAATGAATAAATGGTTTAATTATAAAAAATTTCCTTAAGCTCTTACAATACAAAAGGGCTATACAAAAGTCATGGAGTAGTATTCTTATTACATGTTTACTACATTTTCCGCCTTGCATGTTCTAAGTAATTCAAAATCAACATTATACTTTATATAGTATATTTGTAAGATCTTATATTGATATTAATTTTATATATATATATATTTATATATATAATATATATATTATATATTATGGATGAGTTTATATTATATTCATGTCTAATAAACTCTTAATCTCTGGAGTTTTTAAGGGAAGCCATAAAATGCTTCAAAAAGGAGTAGTATTAATATATAATATTAATGAAGATGTTTGAAAAGTATCTTTTCAAAAAATTTTATTGATATGGTTCTAACATATTTCAAAGAAAAACCCTGTATAAATGAATATTCGAAATTTTATTTTTTGTTGCTTACATAATCTGTAAAAGTTTAAATTTATTTGCTGTTTACTATTAGATATTTTACTTAAAATATCAGGTGGCACTAAAGAAGCATAACCAAAAGCATTAAATACAATTTAAACTTTTTTAAGCAAACCAAAAAAAGGATTAATGCTCAAATTTTAAATACAAATTCTAAACAATATCATTATTGAACATTGTCCTTGTACGGACTAAATCAATAAATAATATAAAATTAACAATTATAGGTATTAATATAACTTGATAAAATGTAACAGATAGAAAGGACGAAGCGTTACATGAGCACTGTCTTATTAGCAACAGTGTACTAGTGAAACACGTGTAGATAGGAGGAGAAACCTGCGTCAGTCCCAATGCCCATCGAGATAGGCTGAAACTATTCGATAGTTATCGGGGTCCCATGTGCATTGCCCCATTAATACCAATGGATTTTTGCCTTCTTCTTCTTACTGCGCCGTACTCTTTTCAGAGTGTAGGCGCCTTCTCGCACATATCTGTGTTGCGTACAAACTGCTTTTACGCAGATATGCGAGACCACTGGCTTAAAGTGCCTTACGAAGCACATGTGAGAGAGTTTACTAGACAGAAATACTACACAGTGGTTTGCCATTGCCTTCTGTGAGATGACGAGCTATAAAAAAGTCAACAGACAATGTGTGAATTGAACCCCAGCTCGACCACTTCCCATCCGATTAAAATCAATCTTGGCGTTTCGATTATTTTCTTGCTAATGTGCACCGGGTCTAAAGTTCCAGTTTGTATTTAACCCTGGTTAGGATGCGCTTACACTGATACTTTATAGTATTTTAAAATTACAAACCTTTCTATCCTAAGTAAAATGCTATTTTATTTAATTTTTTTAATAAAAGGATACATTATGTATAATTTCTAGTTACTTCATACATAAATAATAGATCCTTGCTTCTACTCGTATCTCACATGTATATTGTTATTTTCTTATATAGTTTTATTTTTTTGCAAGTAACTTTAAAATTGTAAAATTTGCTGAAATAATAAGAAATGATGATTAAACCAATATGAATGCGGGATGAGTTTAAAACTCACTGTTTGTAATATGCTGTTTGTATTCTTTCGAGTTGGAATGGCAAAGTACAGTGAGTGTTATATTTACTTGATTTATGTTGACTTTCATTATCAGGACTTTTTCTAATTATGTATTGTTATTTAAATAAATAGTTTAAATTTCTCATTTGGTAAATATCAGCTGATTGTCAAAATATCGATTTTCTTATACGTCAATCTCTCTAAGGCGAATTTAAGCGACACATCGATTTTCGTTTAAAACTGGTCTCACTCAAGGACATTTAAGAGTAATCGTAGGATTGTGATCAAAACTGGTCTCTTTTTGGCGAATAAACAGATCAAGGGCCGAGCCCAAAAGTGTTCGAGTGCGCACTGCATGAATAAAACCGAAAATGAGGGAGACGGAACACGATTATGGGAAACGTCAGAGAGAGATGTCAGGAACAAGGGGTACTTTTTTAAGGGTCTTCGACATGTGAAAGAGTCTGCTGCAAAAATCTAAATCATCCTGTGAAATTTTTGAAGATAATGTCATCTTGCAGTAAGAATCGAATTTAGTATTTATCAAGACGTCGATATTTGAGATGTATATTGATTTTTAATACTAGAAAAAGAATATTTTTCGTGACTGTTTTCGACGTGATGGACGTCGGTAAAGGAATCCCTCGAGAATAGAGGTATGTATCTCGTAAAGTGATTCTTTTATCACTATATGGACACGTTTTGGTGCTCATAGAGCAATGATGTATTCTAGGCTTCACCGAGGAGATGGTTTTTTGAGAGGACTCTGAGCATTGTATCACGACTCATCGTGGATTTGTTTTCTAAAGAGATCTCTGATTGTGTCCAGCATTGTCACGGATCACCATAAGTTGCGAGCAAGCCGAAATGTAAACTCCGTAACAACATTGGACTTTACCACCGAAGTCTCTGTGAAGGTCTTGAAGATATTTCCATCTGATCGACAAACTTAAGGCTAGTTCTTTCCATTTTAGTATTTTTTTAATTAAAAATCAATCCTAAATTTCACTTATCTAAACTATTTAACTTCTATATAAAAATGTAAAAAGCCAAATTGGTATCATATTTTTTTATTGATTTACAGGGCGCACTAGAAATTCATGAATTTCCCCGTGGCGTGAAATTTCCCTTTTTTATGACATTATAATTTTCATTCTTTTTAAACCCCAAATACCAATTTTTCTTATCAAATTTAAACTTTAATAAGACCCATGTATATATAATGTATTATAACATATATGTAATTAAATGTAAATAACCTGTACATTACAAAAAAGTGATTTAAAACAAACACCGAAACCTAAAATATAGATATATTCATGTAAAGGTACCAGAATTTTATTTTAATTACTTTAAATTTTTAGCACTGGTTGCTTATTTTGCCCAGGACATTGGATAGAAAAAAATCAGTGGCGCTCAAAATAATTCTTTTTTACTATTATAATAAATATTAAACAATTATCGACTTAGAAAAAAATGGCCCAAGCACGAACCTAGACCTAGCTCTCGATTAAAACTAGCCGGAGTCTTTGGCATACACCGGGTAACCATAACATCAATCTAACTAATGCCATAACTTGTTTACGGATTAACATATACTTGGTGCATATTACTTTTTACTCTTTTTTTTTGTCTAGGCAACATTACACTATCCATTTTGGTTAACGAAACTAGTCGTTGATTTATGTCCAAAATACAAAAAAAGAAATATTAAAAAAAGTAAATAACTCAAAATAAAAAATAGATATCTGGCGCAGTGGCATCAGCTTTCCGAAGTAAAAAACGAATTGAAATCAAACGCTACGCCAGAATGAAAAATATACATCAAGCGGTGGCGTGGCGGCAGATGGCCGCTTATGAAGGGAAGCGGCAGAGCCACTGCAACGCGAGAAATGTTTTTATTAGCTGTAATCCCATGATTGATTATATTCATGAACGTCAACTTCTTTCTACTTCTATTGCGGAAAGTAATGCAATGAAGTCGCTAAAGATGGGTTTGTTTCGTTTTATTTGTGTATTAGATAAATTTTTAAAAAGTTTAAATGCTAAATGCTGTAAAAAGGAGAAAGGACTTTGCATTTTGAAGCAATTGTGATGAGACAAAATCCTTCTGTGGGTGATACGTTTTAATTTTACAGGGGTCCTGGAAAGTTTTTATACAATGGGACCGTTTCGGTCCTAAGTTTATAATAAATCTTCAAAATTTAAACCAAATTTGGGAAATCAAATAGACCCTTACAATTTATTTTTACAAATTTTTTATTGATCAAAATTCAACGAATACTCAATATCTCATCATCAAACAGCCGTTGCGTCCACTGCTGGACATAGGCCTCCCTTAGTTCTACCGTTTTCGGTCTTGTGCGTCCTGTATCCAGTTCCCGGATTTTCTTAATATCATCCGTCCATCTTGTTGGTGGCTGCCTCTGTTCCTATATGTAGCCTGGTCTCACTCCATACTTTGACCATCTTTCATCCGTTGTTCTCAATGGCCAGCCAGTTCCACTTCAAGGTTGCAACTCTCTCTATGACATCGGTCACACCCGTCCTATGTCGTATAGTCACATTAGGTATCCTGTCTCTTAGAGACAGTCCCAGCATTGACCGCTCCATGGATCTCTGAGCAACTTGCAGCTTGTGCACCGTTTTTTTGGTAAGCGTTAACGTTTCTGCCCCATAGGTTAGTACTGGCAGTATACATTGATTATATGTTTTCCGTTTGAGATATATGGGGATGTTTGATTTGAAGACATCCCTAAGCTTTCCAAATGCCGCCCACGCCAAGCCTATTCTCCTGTTTAGCTCGCAGGTTTGATTATCTCGCCCAATCCTGATCTCGTGTCCCAAATATTTATATGAGGCAACCTGCTCAATATTCCTACCGTCAACTGAGATATTCTCGCTCATAACAAGGTTGGTCATACACTGCGTCTTCGTAAAATTTATTTTTAAACCGACTTCTACACGCTTCATGAAGGCTCTCTAACATAGTCTGTCCCTGGTCAATACTGTCGCCGTTATGACAATGTCATCAGCGAACCTCATGGCTCAACAGCTCACCGTCGATATTTATGCCCATTTCTTCCAGTTTACGTTTTTAAAAAGGCATATTCCAATACGGTGGTAAACAGTGTCCCCCCTGACGAACTTCTTTTTCGATTTGGAATTTATTTGTGTCTGCATTTAACCTTACATGCAGTTCCCCGTTTGTATGTTTAAAAAGGGGAAGTATATCGATGATCAATACGACAGTCCGTCGCGCTAGCAACATTTTGTGTTGATTTACCGGCGAAAGCCTTCTCGAAATCTATGAAAACCAGGACAAGTGGCTTGTTATATTCGATGCATTTTTCTATTAGGGTCTTAATAGTTTGAAGGTGGTTGTTTGTTCCATACCCTTCCCTAAACCCCGCCTGTTCACGTGGCTGGTATAGATCTAATTTAGATGTTAGACGCTTAGTTATAATCTTCATAAAGAGTTTGTATACCCAATACATAAAATATTATTACTATCTTTAAAACACCAAACACTATAAGATTAAAAATAACAAAAACAAAACCATACAATATAAACGAAAACACCAAAAATGTTATTAATAAGATCCCTTGTGAATGTAATAAATTTTATATAGGAAAAACTTTTAGACCAATAGCCAAACGCATAAAAGAGCATCGAACATACATTAAAAACACAGAATTCCACAAATTAAAAATCTGTCAACACGCATTTAATAACAACCATAAAATAAACTGGAATGCTTTTAGTATATTAGCAAAGGAAACTCGTACAAAAAAAGTAAAATAAAAGAAAGTGAATATAAATTATTACATAAAGATAAATGTGTAGCAATAATATCTGCTGTTAATTTAAATAATACATGACTACCTATGCTTGATGCTGAAGTAATTTCAGTAAAACGTTAAATTAAATACACACTACCCTTTGTTTGTCCTTTTTAAAATAATTAATATACCAGTCAGTACAAACTAATATGTCATTTATGACAAAACGTCATAAATAATACTTAAAAGTTATTAGAATATTCAAAGTTTTATATCAAAATTCTTACATATTTAATTTAATTTTTCACTTTATTTTTTATTTAAGTTAATCTTCCCAACGGTGGCAGACCCGCCACCAAAACGTATTGTTAAATTTTTTCGGTGATTTTTTATTTCTTTTCCTTTCGGGCAATCTGCCAGTACATGGGGCTCCATAGGGGTGAGTACACTTGGTTGCTATACCCCGAGACCAGAACAGAAGCGGTCCCATTTTATAAAAACTTTCCAGCTTTCCCTTCTCTCCCCAAAAAATTATTAAAAATTAAAATCGTCGATTAAAGACAAGCATATCAAATATGGTATTGTTTTAAAGCCTTTTAAAGATCTTTTTAGTAATGATACATTAGAGAGGTGTTTTATTAAAAAAATGTCATTACCCATGTTTTCGAAACTATTAAAAAAAGACATATCAAAAATGGTATGTTTTTAAAAATTTAGAAAATCTTTTTGGTGGTAAGATAATATCCAGAGTGTTTTAATAAAAAAAGTGCTTTTTGATATCAACCTTAAAAACACGCTTGTCATTTTTTCTGCATTCTTTAGTCTTTGCAGTAGGCTTATTTAAATAATTTTATATTTTCACTAATAAAAAAGTTACCAATGGTGGACACTTAGGTAAATTGAATAATCCTGTAATTTTTGCTTATTTAAAATATACTGATGTAGTTAATTATTCCGAAGTTTATTTTTAATTTTCTTTAGAAATAGGACCAAATTACATTTTAAAACATTAAAGTAACTCATTTAGGGAATATTTTGTTTATTGAATCGATGCCGTTTTGATTTTTTGCCCTTCTGATAACAAAACAAAACTATAAGTGGCAGTAATCTTAATGACAATGAAGGGCAATTCTTAAATTGATAGAGTTTTAAGAGTGCATTTACGCTACACCTTAGGGGTCGGGCGAAAGGACGCGGAGGCGGTGGGCGGAGACTAACAAACTCCCACTACCACAATTTTCGTATAGCCGCATTATATTTTATTTAGTTTCTTCCAAATTCGGTGTATCGATGCGATGTTGTTTCCGATTGCAAGCCTACAGGAGATAACGTTTTTCGGTAACTATTTTTTACTTAAATGACATAAATTATACATCATTTTAAAGATAAGGAAATAATCTATGCTCTGCTGTAACGGATTTTTTTAAATAGGGTCGAGTTAAGAAAATAGTATCGAAACATAACCGATTTTGGGTGATTTCACTCAAGGAAATATTAAAAAATAAATCCAAGTTTAAAAAAATATTACAGCAGAAGCCTAGATTTAAATGTTGGCTTTCATATAGTTTTTGAAAATTACCAATAACTTATACCGTTTTTGAGAAAAACAATATGCCCCGAACCCCAAATTGGATCCAATTTTCGCGGCGCGAATGGACTCTCAACGATTTCTATGTTTGTTGCAGGTTAACTCCAAATAAAGAAAATAATTAAAATTGATTCTTTTACACTTCGAACAGCTCTATGACTAAAGTCGCATAATGGATTGGGCTACTTGCATATTTTAACTGGTAAGGAATTATATAATAGTATTAACTATGGGTGTTAACCAAGGGCTAACTAATCTTAGGTTTAGTCTTAAGTATCTTAAGAATAGCGCCACAGCTAAGATTTTTAAAAGACATTATAGGTAATTGCTATGAGAGGAGCTATATGCTTTCTTAATTCTTTTAATTATAATATTTATTTACACCAAAAAATATTAGTCACCGAAATAACTATACATGTTATGTCCAAAACAATAATTTTAAAACAAAATATCTTCTATTTAAAAAACAGGAAATCGATATCGCTGGTTTTTAAAAAATTGGTCAACATATGTGCCTTTTTGGATGAAATTTTTGTACGATCAAGGTGTTATTTAATTCGGAATATTATATAGAAAGTTTAAGGAAAAGTCCCAAAAGGGGCCGATAAAAATTGCAAAAGTTATAAACAATTTAAAAAAAGAAGGGGGGTTTTGGTTTCTGAATATCTCGAAAACTATCAAAGATATTCAAAACTTGAATCTGAATAAAGAAGAAAATTAAAAAAAAATATCCTACTTCCTGGAACTGTATCTTTAATATTTATAATTTTTAAAGAGCCCTAAAAATTGCGCTAAAAGCGGTTAGTCTGGCTTCCGCGCGCCATATATTTTTGAAGAAACTCTGAATGGAGATATTTAGAGTTTCTTCAAAAATAAATGGTCCAATTAAACGGTTGTCGAAAACAGAAAAATTAATGTTTTATCTAATTGTGAAATAAATTAAGGTTTATTTTAAATTACCTATGATGCCACACCAGACATTAAAACCAAACCTTTTTTTGTTAGCCGTCTTTCTTTTAAATTATGTGGATTTCTGTATCCCAGCAGTAATAATTTGTGCCTATTAAAAATTCCACAATTTGAAAACCCCGGTTTCGTCTGTCCAGAGAACTTTGGATTGGAATGGGTATCTTTTTACATTTAGTAATAAACCATTAACTAAAGGTGATTCGTCTATTGAAATCATTCTCCTGAAGACCCTGGACAATACGTGGTTTGTATGGATGAAAACGGTGTTTTTAAAGACCGATGCACAGATGACTTAGGAATTGTTGACTGTTCTTCCACTTTTCTAACCGATGTTGTGGGATCATCTCTAACGTTTTCCATTATAACCGCCTCTCTTGCTTCATTATTTTTGTATAAGTTTTGGGATTCGGTTTCAAAGATCCAAAAGCTAACAAGTTCGTAACAAAAATCCAAAAAAAGCGGTTAGGTTGCTGGCCCGGAAATTGTTCTTCGTATGCAAGTGCTGCGGCTTCTGTATTTCTATTAAATTTAAAATAAATTTCTAGTATATCCACATTTTCATCATTGAAATAATTAAGGTCCATTATTGTAAATACTAAAAATAATTAAAACTTGAATTTTTGTTGGAGGCGTTTCTAAACGAGAAATAAGATGCACGCTAATTGACATTAACATTATTTAAATTATAAGATGCGTATAATTTGTTTTTATGAAACGGGCGCCACTAGCAGTCATCAAAACCTACTATCAAATAAAAAAAATTATCTTTTTTAGAGCTTAAGCAATCTGAAAACCTAGACTTGTGATACATCAATAAAAAGCTCTTAAAGTTTCCAAAGTTTTGGTAAATATCTCAAAAACAAATAAAGTTAGAAAAATATTTTAACTTAAATTAAATTCTTCTTAAAAAAGTGTTCTAATAATGTAGTAATCTTAAATCCGTTAAATTGGTAGTTTGCGAGTTACAAGCAAAAGTTAAAAATGCACCATTTTGGTTTTTCTTAATTATCTCACAAACCATAAAAGATAATTAAAATCTGAAAGCAGATTAAATTTTGCAATTCAATTGTCTAAAACTTTCCTAATTTACCCAACACTGTAGCTCTAATGGTTCCCGAGTTACCAATGCATGTAGGCCCAATTTGAGACACACTGTATAATGGACCATTTTATTATAATTTTAATAACCAGCAGTAAGAACAAACGATTTGCACTTCTTATTTGTGCAGGTCCACCACTTTCGGCCACTTTTTAAGCACTTTTAAAAACTATACTTATAGTTGTTTATGAATAATAAATGTTGTCCTTTTTTACCCAAAATTAAAGGATGATCCATAGTTAAAGTTAATATTTAAGTCGCCTGAACCAGGCAAAATATCTAGAATAAATAATGGATATTTTAATAGGTTTATTATTTTATTTTTTTATGATGATTATTAACTATTCTTTTTTTTAAACCTCCATATAATAAAAATGTCTGGAAGGTAGTTTGTCTACTGCTAAATGGGTATGGAAATGGATATTTAATCTGCTACCGGGTGGGAGCCCATTTACCACCACCCATCTATGGTTAATATAGATTTACAAATTTTTAAATAAAGATCTGTCCCAAAAGTACAACTTTATATAAAACACTGATAAAAGAATCAAAATAAAATGTAGAACAAACCCCTTACTGTCGTGAATAAATCAGCTAAAAAACCTACAAAACTGATACGTACAGAATTAAAAAGTTGATGCCAAACCTTTACAAACCATGACGTTCTTACTGTCCAGAAAGACATGAAGCGAGACCTAATTTTACCGAATTTATTATACCTAATAAATATAAGGCCATAAAAATCTTTGTATAATTATATCCCCGTGTAACTCGTAACTGTTTGAATAGATGATGCCAGAAATTTTAGTATAGTCTGTCTCAAAGTATATCGTTATGGCTTTTGACGGACCATACCCCAATAAACCTTTAACGATTTTATTACCTATTGTTATGGGATAAACCCATTTGTTCATAAGGGCAGGGGTGGGCCAGGTATTTCTTGAGTATTACCATAAGGCATATAACTATTATGGCTAATATTTTAGTGCCAGTGTTGATTAACCGTTTTTACTGTGCGTTTCGAAAAAGTTGTTTTACGAGAATATAACTATGTCGCGTCGAAATCATTTGTCATTAGATGCGAAACAGGCTGAAAACAATGTGTATAAAACTTTAATCAGTAGAGGACTAATTAAACAAGAAGCTTTAAAGGAAACCTGTCTACTTACAAAAACTCCAATATCATCGATAAGGGATATAATTATTAGTGAAGAATTGAAAAAAGGAAAAAAACGTAGTGATTTTCAATATCACCGTATAGCCAGTAGAGATCAGGACCTAATAAGAAGGAAAATATATTGTCTTTATGAAAGCGGAGTTGTTCCTACCTTGGATAAACTAAAAAAGAAGCTAGACGAAGACAAAACCAATATAAATATTAGCCGTGCCACCCTCCATAGAATTGTTTGTAAAATGGGATTTAAATACCGCAAAATAGACAAAGGACAAGTAGTAATGGAATCGCACAGATTACGCACTTGGAGGTTTAATTACCTTCAAGAAAATAAAATATATAGGTCAGAAAACAGATCCATAATTTACCTTGATGAAACATGGTTCGATACACACGACACAGTATCCAAAGGATGGGTTGATTATAGTCAAAACTGTCAGACGAAAGCACCTTCAAATAAAGGAAAATGCATTACCATTATACACGCTGGTTCAGAAGACGGATTTGTCCCAAACTACTTGCTGTTGTCTGCAAAGAATATTAAGGATTCTAGCTTGGATTATCATGGGGATACAAGTGCAGAACTTTTTGAAAACTGGTTTCAAAATCATCTTTTAAAAAATATTACTAACAACAGTGTTATTGTCATGGATAACGCAAGCTACCACAGCCGTCTGCTACACAAAGCACCAGCTTCATCAAGTTCAAAAACTGAAATCCAGGAATATTTGTTAGAAAATTATATTTATTTTGATTTCAGATACAAAAACGCACAACTTTTGGAAGTCCTAAATTCTTATGCAATTAAAAAACAATATATATGTGATAATTAGGCTGAACAGGCTGGACATACTGTCTTACGTCTTCCTTCGTATCACTGTATGTTTAACCCCATAGAGCATTTGTGGATCCAAGTAAAATCAAAGATCGGAGCAGAAAATGTTACAACTACTTTAAGTCACAGTGTTATAAATTTGATAAAAAATGTAATTACTAACATGCCAGTTGAGAGCTGGAAAAATTCACTACAGCACATTATAAAAATTGAGGACTCTTACATTTTTATCCAAAACAACATAAATCCTATTGTAATAAATCTCAATGATGACTCTGATAGTGAAACAGGATTAGATTAAGATATTTAGATTAAAAATGTAATTATGTATAGATAATGCAGTTATAAATTTATTAAAACTTTGCATATATATAATTTCTTAATGTAATTTTAAGATTATACTTACCTAAATAAACAATAAATTATAAATCTTTATATTATTAAAGTCCGTCCCTAATGTTCTGTCCTTCAATACCTACCGATTCGCAGTTTTATTGCTGTCGGCAGGTATAATCCATAAATGAAGGCAAAAGCTAACACGGTATACTTTGAGACAAACTATACCACCGCGTGAGATTTTTCTGTAGGATTTTATTATAAAATTATAACAAGCAGTTTATTCGCGTTGTTGTAAGCTGCCAATTACAGTGGCGACTCGTAAGTTTATTATTAGAAATGGAGTAATAAATTAAAAGGTTAGTGTAATTAAGCTGTATTTTGAATGAATTTTCAATGATGCTGGATAAAAAGTTACAGACGCGGAGCTATCAGCCACCTTGACTAACTTGCGAGTTACAAAAGGACAATTTTGTGAATGAATAATTAGTTGAATAAAAAATCAGTGTCGGGCAGGATTGACGCAGTAGCAAAACTCTTTTATAAGACCTGAAACTTATTAAATTTTTGCAAAAAAAGGACATTTTTATACAATTTTTTTATTTTGGAAAAACTGTTAAAATTATAATTTTAGCATATTTTTGGTTTACTGCTAAGTATTTGTACTATATCGTGGTAAAAACTCAAGTTGCTAGAGTATATACTTTTAAAGATATACTTTTTGGATTTTTCATTACAAGTTTTAAATTTGATTGTTAATTTTAGCTTTATTAAAAACAAAATAGCAAAATTTTGCACAATTTATTTGATCATTTAATAGCTTTTTATAAGCTTTCCTACAGTTTTTTTACTATATTTAGAAATAGGTGGGATACATGTTTAAAAAAGTACATGCAATAGACTGCCTACGAGAAAAAAGTTGATATTTTCATCGCAATACGTATAGTCTGTCTCAAAGTATACCGTGTTAGCTCTTGCCTTTATTTATGGATTATACTTGCCGACAGCAATAAAACTGCGGATCGGTAGGTATTAAAGGACAGAACATTAGGGACGGACTTTAATAATATAAAGATTTATAATTAATTGTTTATTTAGGTAAGTATAATCTTAAAATTACATTAAGAAACTAAATATATGCAAAGTTTTAATAAATTTATAACTGCATTATCTATACATAATTACATTTTTTATTTAAATATCTAAATCTAATTCTGTTTCACTATCAGAGTCATCATTGAGATTAATTACAATAGGATTTATGTTGTTTTGGATAGAAATTTAAGGGTCCTCAATTTTTATAATGTGCTGTAGTGAATTTTTCCAGCTCTCAACTGGTATGTTAGTAATTACATTTTTTATCAAATTTATAACACTGGGACTTAAAGTAGGTGTAACATTTTCTGCTCTGATCTTTGATTTTACTTGGTTCCACAAATGCTCTATGGGGTTAAACATACAGTGATACGGAAGAAGCCGTAAGACAGTATGCCCAGCCTGTTCAGCCAAATTATCACATACATATTGTTTTTTAATTGCATATGAATTTAGGACTTCCAAAAGATGCGGTTTTTTGTAACTGAATTCAAAATAAATATCATTTTCTAACAAATATTCTTGGATTTCAGTTTTTGAACTTGATGAAGCTGGTGCTTTGTGTAGCAGACGGCTGTGGTAGCTTGAATAACACTGTTGTTTGGAATATTTTTTAAAAGACAATTTTGAAACCAGTTTTCAAAAAGTTCTGCACTTGTATCCTCATGATAATCCAAGCTAGAATCCTTAATATTCTTTGCAGACAACAGCAAGCAGTTTGGGACAAATCCGTCTTCTAAACCAGCGTGTATTATGGTAATGCGTTTTCCTTTATTTGAAGGTGCTTTCGTCTGACAGTTTTGACTGGAAACAACCCATCTTTTGGATAATGTGTCGTGTGTATCGAACCATTTTTCATCAAGGTAAATTATGGATTTTTTCTAACCTATATCTTTTAATTTCTTGAAGGTAATTAAATCTCCAAGTGCGTAATCTGTGCGATTCCATTACTACTTGTCTTTTGTCTATTTTGCGGTATTTAAATCCCATTTTACAAACAACTCTAAGGAGGGTGGCACGGCTAATATTTATATTGGTTTCGTCTTCGTCTAGCTTCTTTTTTTTAGTTTATCCAAGGTAGGAATAACTCCGCATTCATAAAGACAATATATTTTCCTTCTTATTAGGTCCTGATCACTATTGTCTATACGGTGAGATTGAAAAGCACTACGTTTTTTTTCTTTTGTTCAATTTTTCACTAATAATAATATCCCTTATCGATAATATTGCAGTTTTTGTAAGTAGACAGGTTTCTTTTAAAGCTTATTGTTTAATTAGTCCTCTACTGTTTATAGTTTCATACACATTTTTCACAACCTGTTTTGCATCCAATGACAAAAGATTTCGACGCGACATAGTTATATTCTCGTAAAACAACTTTTTCAAAACGCACAGTAAAAACGGGTATTCAACACTGCCACTAAAATATTAGCCAAAATATTTATATGCCTAATGGTTAATACTCAAGAAATACCTGGCCCACCCCTGCCCTTATGAACAAATGGGTTTACCCGATAACAATAGGTAATAAAATCGTTAAAGGTTTATTGGGGTATGGTCCGTCAAAAGCCATAACGATATACTTTGAGACAGACTATAAATGTCCCTTGGTCTCCCAGACTGGTCTTTCTAAGCAAGATTTTAAAATAAAATAGGGCCAAGTTTTGTGCAAAATTGTGTATAGGTTCTGAAAAATCAAAATTTTACGATTTAAGTACAATTTACGACCTGTATACCGTTTTTTTTTAATAAAAAAAACGACACAACTTTTGAATTAACTGTCAATTAAATAATTTTTGAACCAGCCTTGTAGCTATCATGAAGTGGTTGGCGGTGGTGGTGGAGGTATGCAAGGAATGCGCTGCATAAAATAGAAAAAATGTGGACTAATATATTGTCGGTTTTTAATGTTCGGTACGTAAAAAACCGAAACCTTATTATTATTTTGTTTTACATGCCAATTTATATTTAATTAAAAAATGGAATTGTAATCTTTACTAAAAAATGACATGCACGATGCATATGCACTTCGTATGACAAGCAATTATCAAAGTTGCAAAAAAATGCAAATTTTTGTGACTTGGTTTTGCATGCCATTTAACTTGAGGTTATTAACGGATAAAAGGTATTCCAAGTTTAAAAATATGGCATGCATGCGGCATATGCACTGCCATCAAAGAGTCCAGTCCAGCCAATGCCCACATAAGCATAATACTTTAAAATGCCAAATTTTTTTATTGTGCAGTAGCTATATGCATGCCATTTTTTTAACTTGGTTTCCGTTAATAAAAAGATGGCATGCAAAAAGAAACCTCAAAAATTTGCATTTTTTTGTCAACTGATATTTGCTTATCACACAAATTCCATGTGCCGCATGCATGTCATTTTTTATTGCATAACAAAAAATAGCAATTTTTCATTTTTTTTAAGAGTGCATTTACGCTATTCCTTGGGGTCGGGCGAAAGGACGCGGAGACGGTGGGCGAAGACTAACAAACTCCCACTATCAAAATTTTCGTATAGCCGCATTAAAAATATTATATTTTATTTAGGTTCTTCCAAATTCGGTTTATCAATGCGATGTTGTTCCGATTGCAAGCCTACAGGAGATAACGTTTTTCGGTAACTATTTTTCACTTAAATGACATAAATTATACACCATTTTAAGGGTAAGGAAATAATCTATGCCTCTGCTGTAACGGATTTTTGAAATATGAGTCGAGTTCAGAGAAAATGGTATCTAAACATAACCGATTTTAGGGTGACTTTCACTCAAGGAAATATTAAAAACTAAATCCAAATTTAAAAAACTATTACAGATGAAGCCTAGATTTAAGTGTTGGCTTTCATATAGTTTTTGAAAATTATCGATAACTTATACCGTTTTTGAGAAAAACATTATGCCCCGAACCCCAAATTGGATCCAATTTTCGCGCGCGAATGGAATCTTGACTCATCGCAATATCCTGGAATGCATTCCAAGTTGCCCTGCAATTATAAATTATTTAATTGATTTACTGTTCAAATAACATGCAGTTTTCACCTGTTTTTCAACGAACGGTGCATGCCAATTTTTCCAAACTATTATTTTAACAAAAATTTTAATCCTTTTTACTAGCATGCAATCCCGAATCATTTAAATTCACCTTTTTTTATTTTTAAGCGACCATTTTGACCCTTTATGAAATTGCTGAATGCATGTCATTCATTACTACACCTTAAATCAGTTCATTATACCTTATGTTTAAAAGGTATGCGGTATAATATTATCACAAAGCACTCAAATTTTGCACAAATGGAAATGCGGTCTTTATTTTGACGTGCATGCGAGCGGCGGTCAAATATCCCATTTACTTTCTTATCTTAGGATTAACTATCAACCTTTAAAATGACATGCGGGGGCAAATCATTTGATCAGATCTGTCACCATCCCATCACCTATTAAGTTCATGAAAATGCTTGCAAATATGTTGCCCAGATACAGCTTAATTTTTTTCTTATTATTTGACAAAAAAAGCCGGACCAGCACCAACAAATAACCGTAACAACGTATAAAATCTGTTGCCTAATCGCTCAGTTACAGGAAAATTTTTGGTATACGAATATACCAGACAGGCGGGGATAAGACGGGTGCGTTTTGAGAGCCGCAGGGAGTGACGCAAATTTTATATTGTATATTCTTTAAACCATGGTTTTAGTAAATCAATATAATTAGTTACGCTTTTATTTATAATTTTATTGACACTTAACTATTAAAAGATTTTTGGTTTTAAGAGAAAATTGTTACGCTTCATTATCGGAGTTTTCAGAAATTAAATCGTTATAACGACTTATTCTATAAATCGATAAACAACTTTGGTTAATTTACAAATTCTATTTACAATTTTGTTTTGTGAAGAATCACTACTTTCACTGCTTAAACAAAAATAAATATTTAAAATAACTCGTTGAGTTTGAGCGTGTAGGTCTTTGTTTAAAATTTCCGCTTCAGTCGACTTTAAATTAGCATAATAATCCTCAGTTTTGCTGTCACTAGTATCGAAAGGTCGCCAAAATGCAATATTTTTTCAAATTACTAACCAAAACAATAATTCAATAAAATATTTTACAAAATATATTCACTAGAAATAATTTTTAGCGTTGCTACCCAGATATTACTACCACAGTGCGAGGTAAAAATATAATATATAATATAAGATATATTTCACCAATCAAAATCGGCCAGTGACCATCCACGGCACTTCTTGTTTGATACCGCCCACATTTATTTATGACAAACTACTCAAGTCCACGTTGACTCTTTACGAGAAGCAATCCATATAATATCCGTATACAGTGGAGTGTTTCAATGTAAAAGTCGGTAAATTGATAGTAACCTGTATAAGCACTAAATTCCATGCTGTACCAACTGACTTCGTATCGACTATACCATTGTTAATTCCTTGTAATTTTTCTAGTTCTTTTCGGCATCTCTGGTAAAAATACTGTAAGTTCAGCTTTCCAACTATAAATGGATCCAAGTTTGTGTGTTTTTTGATTCTTTACAAAAGCATTACCGACAGTATTGCTCTTCTATTTCAACTAAACCAAAGTTTTTCACTGTTAGCAGAAAAAATGGCTAATTTTTTATAGGTTTTTTTTATTTTAAAAAGGGAGACAGCTAATTTTTGTAAATATTTTAGTTTTTTTTATGTTCTATGCATCACTTTTCAAAAGACAGCACTGGTGGTTTGCTGTTAATTTTAGGAACTAAAACAGCTTCTATTTTGCTTCATAAACTGTAATATAAAGGCAACACACCTAAAGGCAAGATTTTGCTATTTCACATGCACGAAATCTATTTTGTAAGCTATTTCAAAAATAAACTATTACAAAAAAACAAAAACATATTTTTATTTTAAACAACAAAAAGTATGAATTAAAAACACATTTATTGTAAATTTTATTTGAAGGTGATGGTTAAACTTCTTGATTTGAAGCTCTTTTGTGCTCGGATATGAATGGTGCTGTCACCTACATTTTTCTAAGTAATTTGGTAATTGTAAAACTGTCTGTACTTTTCATTTTTCATTTTTTTTTCATGGTGATACTACTTAGCTGCAAGTTAGATCAAATTTAACTGGTAAAATGCAGGTCTGTTATTTTAATTAGTTGTTTCTCGTCAACCCCACTTTTTGCTGACACTGTTACAGCAAAGGCTCTCAAGAAATGGTATAAATCGAGTATATGCAGACATTATAATTCTATCAAAATGAACATTTTTTTTACCATTACCACAATATAATATCTATTCACTTAAGATTTGATGTAACAAAAAATTGCTTATATTGGATATCCTGTCGTTTGTGTCTGTACTCCTTTGAGTAAAATAGCTGTATTGGACCTAGATAAGGATTAGTATGATTGACCGACAACTACGTTGTCAGAATACTCTTTTCTTCCACTAAGTGGAAGATTTATTCACAAGTAGTTTTTTTTTCAGGTTTAAAAAATTATCTGCATTTTTTCTAAAATTAGAGGTATCTAAAATATTTGTACAAGAAAATTGTCAAGAGAAAAAATTTCAACTTTCAATGGTTTTTAGAAAAACATAAATAATTTTGCGAAATTGAAGATTTGACAATAAAATTAATTTAAATTTACGAAAAAAATAGAAATAGCGCACCCGCTTTTAAAACGTATATATTTATTTGGGAGCACTGCAAAAAAATCAACTTTTTATCATACTAGAGCCGGGTGACAAACACTAAAGCCACCAAGATATCCGATTTTTATCTTAATCATACTAAAGTATAAATAGTAGTAGTAATACTTTTTAAGCTAGAAGTCTGATTTTAACTAATAATAAGTTTAATTCGCAATGTTGAAAGTTGCCATTTCAAAAGACTCATGGGTTTGTTATAAGAAATGCGAGCAATAAATGAAATGGCTTTAATATGTGTGATGGAACTGTATTGTCGGTAAACTCAGAAGCGTGCTGCGTTAAAAGGTCAAAAAGTCCTGTGGTTTAAATCCAAGCAAGATCCCAAGCTGGACGCGTATATTGGTTAATTGGTTCAGATTTCAGATTAAACTGTGTCTCGACCAAATGACATATCCCAGAAACACGTTGATATTATGAAAGGCCTTCTAGATACCCATCTGGTTAGTTCTGGTAAAATTCCGGGTCATATTGGAAACATTTGCAAAACGTGTCAGGTTATGCTAAACATTATTCAGTTTGCAGCAAATTTTGTCTTGCCAAGAACATACTTTTAGGAGAGCGTAACCTTAAGTGCCCTTTATTATCATAAAATTAACAAGATTTTTATGCTTTTTAAATAAAGCCATTGTTAGAAGCAAGTAAATCTGTCATATTCCAGTACATGCATACGAAAACACAAATCTTTTTAGTATTATGTAACTACCTATTTCAATAATTTCTCAAACACTAGAAGAAAAAAAAAAATAAGTAAACGTGGTCACCACGTGAATTTATATGCAAAGTTTTTGATATTTGGGAAAATATTCGTAAAACTAAAGTAATTTAGGTGGTATTTTTTTTACCTAATTTGTTAAAATACCTAATCACTTATCCTCTATAACTGCTCTTTCTTTTTACCTTTTATCCGAGAGCCCTTACGCCCATGCAATCAATCTTACTCTCTAAAAACGGATTTTTATTTGCATTTTTAAAGCTCATGGTTAAAATATGAATGTATCACATTTGCTATGCATAGTAAAAAATATATACATTATTACCACTTCCTCACTTGTTGCTGTGTATAGGGTATACTTTTAGCATAAAGGGTAATATATTGTTTTTAAAAGAATTAGAAAAGTTTAAAAAATGCAATAAAAATTCAAAAACAAAAATGGTTACTACAGACGACAAATTCTATATTAAACTGAGATCTCGTCTGGGTGATCTTACACCAGACGTTAATGGGAGTAGTTTCGAGGTCATACCTTCTTCTTTTTCTTCCTGGGAGCCGTCTTTCACTGCCGGAGGCAGCGCAGCCTCTTGGGCTTTTTGTGCCTAATATCCCATTGTTTTTTATACCAAACCTCCCATTAGTCTTGTTCCTTCTACAAGTCTGCATAATCCCGAAACTGGTTGGTTGATATATTCCTGTGGGCTCATTTTCAGTTGCCCAAATAATGCAAATATTTTTGTGATTTAACGCTTCATATTAACACAGGGTCCCCATTGTATGAGCCTATCTTGTGTAGGTGTCCCCTTAGGTCATCGTGCCATGTTAGCAACCCTACTGTTATACGAAGTCTTGTCCTACTTTGTTTTAGTAGTTCTTCCTTCGTTCTTTTGGATGGGCCTCTTATAAAGCTTTTTCCATGTCTTACTTTACTGAGGTTTTCCCAGTATTCCTCGTGTTTGTTTCGGATCCCTTCCCTGGTTTGCCCTCGTGCTGTGGTTTTGGTCACTCCAAGAGCAGGTCCTGGTCCAAAGTATGGTGTGGATGATCCACGTCTCGCTAGCTCATCCGCTTTTTCGTTGCCTTCTATTCCCGAATGTCCTGGTACCCACAGGAGAGTTACTCTGTTGCGTTCCCTCAGGACCTCCAGTTCTTAATGGCATTCCCATGTAAGCTTGGACGTCACCTTGGGGTTTACTAGTGCCCCTAGTGACGCCTGGCTGTCTGGTATTATGCAGATTCGCTTGTTTTTGTAAGCCCTCCTGTTATTTTCTTTTGCACAGTGCAGTAAAGCATATATTTCTGTTTGAAATACAGAACTGTGTGTTCCTAGTGGAATGGAGAATTGTAAATTCCTCATTTCAGTGTACACACCCGCTCCAGTTCCCTGCTCGGTTTTTGAACCATCCGCATCCGTATACCAGATGAGGTCATACCCAGTTATTTGCCTCATGTCTATGATGGCACTACCGCGTTGTACCAAAGATGCCATGAAACGCAATATCCGCATGTTTTGGTACTTGGAAGTCATTAATGGAACTGAGAAAAAATGGGTTGGGCATCCAAAAACGAGGCAACCACGGGAACTACTACTTAAGTTTTATACAAGTCATTGTGGGCTGTCATAAAAATAAAAAAAGTCAAATAGAAGAAAATTTTATGCTGTTTACACACAATAAAAAATTGCTAAAAAAATACTTTAGTTTTTTAGTATTTAAAAAAGAGCACTAAAAATTTACACACATTTTTGGTGTTTGGTTGTTTTGGGTAATAAGTAAAATTACTTTTTACAAAATTTGTAATTCTATTATTTATTTATTATTTTTTAAGCAACTGTTCAATTTTAAGTTCGGTTAAAAAATAACTCTTAACAATATGTTTTGCTACGAAGAAAATCTTATATGTGTTAAATTATTTAGTACATTAAATATGTTTTATCTACAATCTACAACCGTGCGGTAACTAAGGTTACAAACACTATTTTAAGTGTGGTAAGTGTCACTTAACCGCACCAGTGTGGTAACTGTTACTTTACCGCACTAGTGCGGTAAGGTCATTTGTACTAAGGACTTTCCCAAAATCGTTTATTTAAACATCGTTTAACAATTATTACTCTTCACACGTAAATTACCTAACATACAGATAATATACCTAAAAGTGAAACGTAATAGTCGAGTTGCTCACATTTCCTATATTTACGACTGCCGATTGAAATGGCTTTCTTTTGCGGTGGTGTCACACCGATTGAGGTAACTGATAGTTTAATCAATTTCTAGTGTAAAATTGGGATAAACGTCAAAAAAATTATTATCCCAAAGAAACCTGATGGTTGTAGATAAAATACTATACATAACTCGAGTGGTAAACGGTTTTAGAGCACTTAAGTGAATAATAAATAGTGAAAAACTTCACTTTGCGTGGGCTAAAAATCTACTTATCACACTTGTTATGTAATATACTATTACAGTTTCGTAAGCATAAACGTACCATGTCATAATTATCAAGATATTTGTCAAAGTTGACCGCGTATATCTACCATATCTGTACCTAATAATTTTAAACTAAAGTTTCTATTGAACATCTTTATAAAATAAAATTAGGTGAAATATACAAGGTGATTCACATTGAGTGTCCTATAAAAAGTTCTGGAGAACCAAAAAAAGAACTTTTTGAAATTTGGCATACAGCCATAATAGGTAATAAACTACCTTTTAAAAATATTTTAACCAGTGCAGCGTTGCCGGATCTATCCAAAACCAATGCAACATTTTAATTTTAAGTGAAACACTTTATATTTATTACACATTCGAATCCTACACAAAATTCTAAGAAATTTTTGTTAACATCTACCTATACCTATTTCCTACTGATTTTGAGAAAATAAATAATTACTATGTTTTTTTTTTAAATCATCACCATGTCAAAAAAGGTTTAATATTTACGTGCCTAACCGAATTGCATACTAGAAATTTTTTTTGGGATTAGACAATGCATGTACCTTAAAGATTTACATGCTATTATAGCGATGTATTTCACAGGGTGTCTTAAAAAATTTGAATTTTTACCAAAATTTAATAAGCTCAATTTTTTTAAATACAACATACTGTATTTTATCTCATGTTTGAATAGTCCAACAATTTACCTACAAAATGTCCATACATATTTATATACCCATCTGGCACCGTTCTTTAAATACAGGTGAATTTTAATTTTTTCCATGTATTTAAATACCATCCACAACAAACCACACCCGACAACAACTATTGCTGTCAGGACAATTTAAATTCAGTTACAAAAAAACGCAACTTTGGAAAGTCCTAAATTCATATGCAATTAAAAAACAATAATGTATTTGATAATTTGGCTGCACAGGCTGGGCATACTGTCTTACGGCTTCCTCCGTATCACTGTATGTTTAACCCCATAGAGCATTTGTGGAACCAAGTAAAAGCAAAGATCAGAGCAGAAAATGTTACATCTACTTTAAGTCCCAGTGTTATAAATTTGATAAAAAATGTAATTACTAACATAGCAGTTGAGAGCTGGAAAAATTCACTACAGCACATTATAAAAATTGAGGATTCTTACATTTCTATCCAAAACAGCATAAATCCTATTGTAATTAATCTTTATATTATTAAAGTCCGTCCCTAATGTTCTGTTCTTTAATACCTACCGATCCGCAGTTTTATTGCTGTCGGCAGGTATAATCCATAAATGAAGGCAAGAGCTAACACGGTATACTTTGAGACAGACTATACTTTTATTTGTTAGCGTTATCTTGTCGGCATCAGTACATTATGTGGGTAATTTTTTAAATAAAAAATAACAAATTTAATAGTTCTTGAAACACTTTTTCAAACAATGGTAAGGGGGTCCTTTTCAATTTCTCCTCTTTTATAATTTGTCACTTTTTTCCCCATATTAAAATTGCACTTTTTTATCGTCTAAGGCCACTGAACTATGTTTACTTGTATTTCTATTCTTGGAATTTGGTCGCACCGCATTGTCTGAACCTTCTTCACCCAAAGTTTATTATGCTCCTTATGCCGTCAAAACAACCCCCGACCCCTATTTTCACACGCACCGCCACCTCGATCGATGTCGACGTCTGGTCGTTGCCCCACGTCGTGTGACGTCACGATGCGTGCCGACGCTGCCACCGTCGGGTCACTGACAGAGCCTCACAAAAAACGACGGCCCTTATCATTAGTCTTGATCGCGTATGAACACCTTATATTACGATCGTCTTACAGACTATGTGTTAAAGGACTTTTTGTGTCTGTGGGATACTAAAGAAGTTTATTTGTTGTCAGGACACGACAGGGCTTTTGGCTTGAATAAAAATGGAAGAACCAGAATGAAAACATTTTTGTCACAGTAAACTGAAAAAAAAATGTAAACCTTAATAAAATTTAAGTATGAAATAGGTAATTAGCTATTAAATAATGTTTACATAATTGATGCAGATTCTTTAAAAAAGGATGTTTTTTTACACTGTATTCCATTCTGAATATAGTATCTAGGTATATTCATAAATTCTATATAGGCAAAATATCTAGGCCAGTTTGTATTAGGAGGAAAGAAAAATTATAATTTAAATAAGCATCTATTTTTTTCTTCTCCAAATGTGTAAGCTCGTTAGTACAGGGTTATTCATTTTAAAGTAAACAGGGCTTTATTTTTGAACTTCCCTGTACTTTTTTAAAGAACGAATATAGCCATTTTGTGTATTTTTTTCCGTAGAATTCAATAATCTAATCAGAAAAATATTTGAAACAAAAAAAAAGAGTTACAGCACTAGTGACGTATTTTTTAAATGGAGTACCCCGTAGGGGTTGCTGGGTTTATTTCCTGCGGTTCTGCTGCAATTGTCAAAAAACTGCATGATACTATAAGGATAGTTTCACCTGAAACAATCTGGCTACCACAGGTCACAGGTGCTTATTTGTCAAAGTCAAGAATTTTTAAAATACGTTTACTACTTTTTGGAGTAGTTTTATAATGAGGTTTTTATCAGAAGAATGGCTTCAAATTATAACTCTCTATTATAAAATGTGTAGAAAACGCCAGGGAAACACAACAAAGATATGTTGCAACTTTCCACCGAAATATATCAGTAAAAACGATTTTAAAACTGAAGGTCTTATTTGAAGAAACAAAATCTTTATATATTAAAAAAAGGACTACAATGAGAAAGAGAAACCGGGATCGAGCTATTCTAAATGTATTTTACTTTGTATCCCATGAAGTCAATTACTGACGCAGTTAGAGACTTGAGGTATATTCCTCGAGAAGAAGAGTTATCTATGCGACGGTTCAGAGAACACTAAAATATTTTAAGTATCTTCCATATCACGTTCTTCCAGTGCAGCATTTAACACGTGAACAAAAGGAACTTTGCTTTCAATTTGTTTCCCAAATTTTAATCCATGAACAAGATAACGATCCTACCCTGTTTCAAACGATTCTTTGGACGGATGAAGCTACGTTCACTACATCGGGTATGTTTAACCGACGCAATACGCACAGCTGGGCAAGACAAAATCCCAGGAAATTTCAAGAGATTAAATACCAAGGGAGGTCTTCTCTTCATGTCTGGTGTGGTGTGCTTAACAATAGAATTGTCGGGCAAATATTTGATGAGGCATCCTTGACTGGAGAAAGATATCTCAATCTTTTTGAAAACGATATTGAGGAAATTTTATAATAATTGCCACTCGAAACGTATCGCAAGATAATTTGGCAACAAGACGGAGCGCCGCGCGCCGCCCCATGCTGTTCGTCAAGTTGTGCAGTATCTCAATCGTCGATATAATCAGTGGATTGGACGTGATGGCACTATTAGATGGCCACCTAATAGTCCAGATATTACAATTTTGAACACTTTTCAATGGGGTCACTTAAAGAATGTCGCTTACCAAAATGGGAACACAAACACGGAAGAAATGAGAGAAAATATCGGCGAGCTTAGAAAGACTAAGGAGGGGTTATAGATCATGTTTCGAAAATAACGGGGGTCATATAGAATATTTAAATTATTAGTAATATTATAATTTTTTGTTATAAGTGTTTTTATTTCCACCATATTTTACCTTGTATTGTATTTTAATTTTTTCCGTTTATTGTAACTTTGCTGCTTGATTTAGAAATAAATATATCATATCATTTTTAGCATATAATATGATCTTAAGCCGTTCTTCTGATGAAAACGTCATTATAAAACTACTCCAAAAAGTAATAAACGTATTTTTAATTCTTGACTTTGACAAATAAGCACCTGTGACCTGTGACAGCCAGATTTTTTCGGGTGAAACTATCCTTATATCATGCAATTTTTAGACAATTGCAGCAGAACCGCAGGAAATAAAACCAGCAACCCCTATATCACCGAATTTCTCGTGAAAATCTCTATCTATTGATATAAAAATATACGGGGTATTCCATTTAAAAAATACGTCACTCGTGCTGTAACTCTTTTGTTTTTGTTTCAAATGTTTTTCTGATTAGATTATTGAATTCTACGGAAAAAAATACACGAAATGGCTATATGGTTTTTTAAAAAAGTACGAGGAAGTTCAAAAATAAAGCCCTGTTTACTTTAAAATGAATAAACCTGTACTTAGGCTCTAAGCCGTTATGAATCGTTCCATGATTTAAAAAAAACATATGTCTGTAGCGACAACATGAATATTAAGCTTCGTTAAAGACTATACTGCAGTCAAACTAAGATAAAAATAACGCAAGAAAATACGAATTAAATTTTATCTTGTAAGTCCAAGAAGTCAGTAACCATGATTATCAGTGCAAATGACAAATGATAAGATTTTTTATTTGCTTTTGCATCAGTCATTGTTAATTTCCTGTAGTAGAGTTAAGTGTTTAATCTATTTTGTTGCACCAAGCATAAACTTGGTCACTAAGAGCTGCTTCAATGTATAGGCTAAAATCATTTGAAATGTAGGTAAACGGACACATGTTGCGAATACCTTGGGCAGCTTCACTTAGTACCTATGAACTAAGAGGTATTGGAAATTGTCTTCAAAATTTATTCCGGACGTTTAAATACAGCTTCATAAATTAAGTTTTACACTAACCACAATTGTAAATTAAGCGACATATATTTAGACTGGTTCACTTTTAGTAAGTTCTCGTTAGTGATTTCGTTCTTCTGAGTGACTAAAATGACAATTACTTGAAAATTAAATAGGCCAAACAAATACTGTTTAGTTAACGTGGTTTTTAAAATGGTCAGGGTCTACAAAAAGCATTTCTTAAGGCAAAACAGCTACAAATTTTGTAATTAGTTATTTGCTGACCAATCTTTATAACTACGTATAACTTAAATTCATTGGACCTTTTCTTTTTCAAATCACGGTCTGCCCGCTGTTTCATATTACGCTAATTCTCTAGCATTAAAATTAAGCTAACTGGGATCATCCGTGTAATTTTTTGCCACCTACCCTTGGGGTCTACCTGCTTTTTAATCCGCGATCTTCTTAAAATATGTCCACAAATCACGAAAACCATTCAGTAAGGTATTGAGACCTATATTTTACATAAGGAAAAGTACCCCAAGTCTTGAAGCGTGATCCTCTAAATTTTGTGATAAAATCAATATTTTTAAAATTAAAGCCAATAGAAAGTTTCTTTCAAGTTCCAGTCCGAAAATCGACAAGCCGGAATAAAAAAAAATAAATACAGAAAAGTGCATCAACAATTGTTTTAAGTACTTTCTTGTTCCAATTGCAGTGAATATTTTTGGTTATTTAGCAAAAATATCAGCAAAACTTTGTCTAATAATTCTTTTTCATCTCTTACTTTTAAAAACAAAATTATTTGTATCTCTAGGAAAAAAGCTTAACTCTCTGCCATATAATTTGCTGCCAATTCTATATAAAATAGTACTCTTTTTTTTGCCAACAGTAGGTTCTGTTTTTTATAAAATGTTGGAAATTATATATAAAATCAAGTAGATCAAGCGCATCCTTTCTTCTCCTAACACCCATACACATTGTTGCCGGGGGAGGTGAAAGATCTCTCTCCCAACAGGATCATCAGATTTATTAGGAGTCTGGACCTGGTGGGAGAAATATAAAAAGGTGTGAGCCACAATCGACCGATTGGTCGCGGTGGAAGGGTGTTATACCCACTCACTTTAAACCTACCTACCCTACCTACCCATACATAATCGTCTGCGTTAAATGGCGTTAAAGCAATCATTTAAAAAAAATGTGAGCCTGTAGTTGCTTCTTTTGGATTTTTTTTTATAGGAAAGCCATTTCCCAGGAAAAAAGGATCTAAATTTCTTCATCAATTGTTCTTTCATTTATCTTCTTTTAGTTGTTTGAAGGTTAATGGAAAAGTTCAGTTATTTTCCAATTTAAAAATATTTCAAAAAACACAAAGTTAGTCACTAGAGACAGTCCGGGGTTTCGTATTCTTTTATCTAATTGGCATGACTAAACTAAAAAGTTTGTTGGTAAATTCAGATTATTGCCCTTGTCCTTAAAACCCCATCCTCTTTCTTCTACGATTAATTCCACTCATAATTTTGCTGACAATAGTACCCGTCACTCTAATATTTATTTTCTTAAGCTAGTTACGAGGAATACTGGACTTAGGTATCAAAATCATGTTTAGTTTGATACTCCAAAGATACAGTAATGTTGATTGTCGCAAGAAAAGTCAGCCAACTCTTTTTTCCGTCATATGAGCTGCCAAGTTCTGTAGAGCAAGGAATTATTTAATCTTCTAGGCGTTTCTTTCAAGAATAAGGCTAAATGGCAAAGACACATTATATCTATGACCACAGCAGCTATAAGAAAGCTTAAATGTATCTTTCGAGGTAAAAAGTGCCTTTCTACTTAGAACTTGTACACTCTGTATGTATTCAAATTTAACAACAACTTACAACACTGTTGCCATACCTGGGAAATGGCTTCCACAATCCTGGCAATTTTGGATGGGACAAACTAAATTCTCGAGCTGGAGATTTAGCGACCGACCTTAAAATAGAGAAAGGTTCTCCTCTAATAATTATTATTATATGAAAATATAAACCACAATTATAATGACCACAGAATGAGACAGCCCCAGCAATTAATTTAAAAAAAAATACCTGATTAAACACAGAGTTTTAAATATAAGTTTTAATATACTGTCTGTTTATGATTATGTTATTATTTTTTTAGTAATATTTTTAAATTAAGTGATCATGATTTACCTAAGGAGATTAAAGCTTTACGATTATCTTTATTACCTGAGGCAGCAAATTACTTCGACATTCTACAATACATATTTGTAAATTATCTAACTTCGTGTCTAGCAAATATTACATTTAATTAAGAATCTTCCTTACTTTACTTGTGTATTCGGAAACCTTTTAGCCCACACTAGTAAAGCCTCCCTATAATTAATTCTGCATCCCCAAAAAATAGCAACATGTCAACTTCTGCAATATTAAAATGCGCTTTCGTGTTTTTTTTTATCAATATTTTAATTCTAAACTGTCCTAAAAAGATATAACGGATTTTCATGGAAACGCTTTTCAGTTTAGTTATAATCTCAGTTTTCATTTTAAGTTCAATTAAACTATTTTTGACACTTTTTTTGTAACCAGAAAAGCAATTTATTTTTTGCACACTGATCTAGTTTTAACGTAGATTTAAATTTCAAAATAAAAAGAAACATTTCCCATTTAAAAATGATATTTTTACACTCCTGAATCAAACGAAATTTAAAAAAAAAAAAAAAAAAAAAAAAAAAAAATAAATATTTATTTGGCTACATGTCTTAGTCATATACTTTATTTATTCCATTACAAACTATTACACAATAATTACGCCAGTTAGCATATAGAACGTCGATATATCCGAAAACTAATATACACTCTAATATTCCGTTTCCTAAGCCACCCTGTAATTCTGATTTGAAAACAAGCGCAGGTCAATGCAGATATCTCTTCCACAAGACTTTGTAAGTAATCTTGGATTGGGCGAAAATCTTCTCCACTTTTAATGCCTCCAAAACACAGTCAGCAAACCTGCTGTCGCGAAAAAATTCTGCCAATGCTTATTCGTTATATACGAGTGGCCAAGTTCTGCAGAACAAAGAATTATTTAACCTTGTAGGTGTTACTTTTGAGAATAATCTTAACTCACACAAACACATTACATACATAGCCCAGCAGCTTCAAGAAATCTTGGATTCTTTTTTTCGAGCCAGAAAGTATTTCTCTCCTTCTAATCTGTATACACTGTATGTATCCTAGATCAGACCTCTTAGAATATTGTTCTCATGTCTGGGAATGGCGTCTTACCACACTTAGCAGCTTCTCCTCTCTTGCCGTCCGACAAGCTGTAGGGATTTGTCCCTCTTTTGTAGGTATTTTCACGGCTTCTGCTCTGAAGAGTTAGCCAGTATAATTCCTCCCCTAGCAGTTCCCAACAGACCAACATGTAGTGCCACTTTTGCATCTTACAGTCCAACGTGAGAGGCCCTGATCTTCCACTTTGTTCGTTCTTTCATCCCAAAGTGTCCAGACTATGAAACCTGCTACCCGCGGAAGTTTGTCGTTCTCCTCCCCAGTCTCCAAATATTTAAGGCCCGTGTAAACAAACCTCCCACCACGCTTAAGACACCCATGGTAAGTTAGTACTTAGGCCTCAGCCTTCGTGGACTGTGCTAAGATGAAAAATTTGGCAAAAATACATTATAAAGTGAAAAGATTAATGCTTTAGTTTTGGTTATCGTTAGAATCACTTGAATCACTAGATTCATTTAAATTAATAACCATAGGTTTAGTGTTCAACCTGTCAGATACATGTTCTCTATCGTACCATTTTCTTATCTCGTCTTCTGTATGTCGAATTGAATTTTTCCACATTTCGAGTAATAGTACCAAGAGATTCCTTCCACATATCCAAACAGTGAATTCTGTCGCACCATCTCGACCAACATGGCTGTTATAATAATTTTGGCAATGCTCCAAATGTGTTCCGATTGCTGAACATACAGGATATGGAGGCAACCGTAAGACTTTATGTCCATATCTTTCAGCCATATCATCAACTATATAGGTTTTTGGGGGTTTATGTCTAAAAAAAAATTAATGATTCAAATTATAAAATCATCTGATACAAAAAAAAAAAAAAAAAATAAAAAAAATTCCAGTTCCTACATAGCTACAATTTTTAGTTCAGTCTTAAACATAGCTTGATCAAATTTAATTTTGTTATCCAATAACCATTCCTGGATTGAAGCCTTTGTCCATGAAAATTGGGTATTTTTTAATAACATGCTATGGTATGGAGCATCAATTACAATAACTGAAGGCTGTGTCAGATTCTTCAACAATTGGTTCTCAAACCATTGCAAAAATTCTCGCTGATTCATTTCATGATAATCTACCAGCTTTGTTTTTGAGGAAATTGCCTCGGCACCCTCAATAAAACCATTTTCAGTGCCAGCATGAAGTATTATGTATCTACAAAAATTTCATTTGAACTTAAGTAAACATATGCTTTAATTTATAAATACCTTTTCCATCAACTTTTGTGGATTTCACACCCTTTTGTTTTCATCCTGCCAAGAATGTCCTATAGTACCGTTCGAAAATCCAAGTTTCACTTAAGGAAAACAAATTGATTCAGTGATTCTTCTTTTCTTCATATATTCTCTCAAAAAATGAGTCGTTTTATAGCTACATGAGGAAGTTCCAAAAGACCCCGCCTTGGATCATCTTTCTTCCATCGGAAGCCTATTTCCTTCAACAAATTCCTTAAAGAGGTTTGACAACCACTGAACAATTGCCTCTCTCTTTAATTTTTCACTTAAACGTGACACAGTTACGTGCCGTTCTAAAAAGTTATTTTGGTAAGTTTTAACTGATTATGGTTATTACATTCAAGACTTCATTTGCTCTGCTACATCTGGTAACAGTTTCACGAATCGCCTGATATCCAAAACTTCCACATTTGTAATTCCCTTTGCATGAGAACGTTTCTTTTTAGGCGACTTTAGCAGCTCATTACTTTTAAGTTGATTGTGAAATTGCACTAACAGTGGAAATATTTAAGTTTAGGCTGTAGCAACATCAGCCAAGCAAATTAAAAATTTAAAATTACCTTGCAAGTTTTATATGCTACTTTACATTACTTCTCTTACTGCAGTCAAGGGCAATAATGGACCCTATTTTCCAGTTCTTGCTGGAAAAGAGCAAGGAAGCTACTAGCTCTTTTGCATCGGCTGTTTAAATGCTTCGGCATTTTGAGACTGAACTTGAACGTAGAAGTAAATGCACAGTAAACTACAAAGTCTTTGTTTTCAAAAAAACAGTTTTTTAAAATAACACTGATAAAAATACACACCAACAATAACTAGTATTACTAAAAACACAAAATTGTTATAAATAATAACAGCTGGACAGGAAGCATAAAATCAAAGAATGAACGCAGTGCAACGTCGCTAAATACGACAACATGACAATAATAAAATCAAATTAAACCAATTTTTACAGATTTAACTGATATAAATATTCTATGTAATTGAGTTAGTATTAAAGTGAAATGAAATACTTTTGATTAAATCTCATTGTGCCAAATTGTAATATTTTTACCTAGATTTTATTTTTGTCACGTTTGGGGACCTGAGTATTATTTATCATTGATTTGATGACGCATCGGAAATTGTTTTGCGTTTACTTTATACGATCAGGGTGTACAATTTTAAATCATTAAATTATATCGGATTAGGGCTTTTTAAAAATATACATAATATCTAATGGGTATTTTATATTTTTAGGACATATCATATAAAGTCTTCATGCACAAAAAAATAAAGATAGCCGTCAGTCATCCATAACTATTTTAAAGTATACAGCAAGTATAGTAAGTTTTAACATAATTATTTGAAGTTACAAAAATCTAATCATCTCTTTGTATCCCCAAGATGCAAATTTTAATCTAATTTTAATTTATATGACTTTAAATTTATGTTTTCGTAGAATTTCTTGAGCCTTGGTTTTCGGCACTTATTGTTTTTTTTTAATATTTTTACGGTTGCCAAAATATTAATTTCCTTAATTTCTTGCTAAGGCTTGTCAAATATTTTTGAGCGGGGTTTTATAAAGGACCCAAATGTTACAAGCTTAGCTTAAATTATATGGAAGAGGAAGGAGATCGTTAATGTGTAGAAGAAACAGCGTGGGTGCCAGCACTGAGCCCTGGGGCACCCCAGCATTAATTTGGTAGAAGCTGGATGTTTTATTCTATCTACACTAACGGGATATACGTCGTTTGGGAAAAGGAACTGGAAGCCAAGAGCAAAGCTTAGGGGGGAGCCGTAAAAGGAAGTTTGTTAAGAACCCTATCAGGGCCGACCTGATCGAAAGCTTTGGATATGTCAAGAGAAACATCGGGTTTTACCAAAAACTCAAGGACTTGTTCCAGTTGTGTGAGAAAAAGGAAAGAAGATCAGCTGTGGATCTACTGTGAGGGGATCCATATTGTCTATCATGTAAGATCTTATTTTTTCCAGATACTTTAAGTTTTGGGGAATTAATGAATTTTTCCATACTTTAAAACAACTGAAAGAAGAATTGGGTCTTAGTTGGAAGGAGACTTTGACCCTTTTGGGGGGACGGGAAGTGGCTTTCCAACTCTCCGGGAAAATGCCCGTGAAAAAAAGAGATTGGAAAGTGGCGATTTAAAGGGATGGGTGCAAGCGGGGGGACACATTTTTAAGAGATTGCTGGTATGCCATCCAGCTCAGACGATTTTAGTATTGAAAAGAAAGAATCGCGTCTTTTTAAATTTTAAAAAATTATATCGGACATTTTATGGCAGGGAAAACCTTGGGGGGAATAGTAGGAGGACCCAGCGTAGAATTGGGCAGCAAATTGTTTGGAAAATAGTTCGGTTTTTCCTTGGGTAACAATTATCTTAAGGTAAAAAGAATTTGAAAAAGTTCTGACTATATTTTGGAAAGGCCCTTTACTGCCATTTGAGCAAGAGAGAACCTTCCCTAAAGTTCATGCATCTGACGATCGATAGGTTTTTGATTGGTCAGAACATGGCGCCAAAATGTTCTGACCAATAAAAATTTTGGATTGATCGTCAAATCGGATGCATGAACTCCGGTTTTTTCATTTTAAAATGGTCTTTGCTTCTGAGATTTTTTGCCTTGTCGGGATTTTCGGGACTGGGGTTTGAAGAAACTTTTGTGGGCTTAAATTTTTAAAAAGTCTGGTTTTGTCACAGGATTTAGAAAAAATACGGTTTGTGATTTGAAATTATGGGGTTCTTTTTAGGGGGGGAATATATGTCTCAATGCCTAGTTGAATTGTTTCGGTAATTTGTTTAAAAAATTTGGAAGGATCGAAAGTAGAAAAGCAGGTAGGATCCCCAAAGGGGAGCTGGCGAAGAAATCTCTCAGACCATCCCAGTCGGCCGAAGTGTGCCCAGACGGTTCGGCGGCATGCTTTTGTTGCCTAAATGAGTGGAGTAAGATACGGGGACCCAAAACCCTGGTCAACGACCAAGGGGGGCAGTTACTGGGTCTTGATAGAGTCGCGTGGAAGTAAGAAAGAGTCTTTTGGGGGTTTTTTTTTTTTTTTTTTTGAAAAAAAAAAAAAATTTTATATATATATATATTTATATATATATATATATATATATTAATTTTAAATTTTCTATTATAATATATATATATATATATATATATATATAATTATATAATATATATATATATATATATATATAAAAATATATATATATAATATATATATATATATATATATATATATATATATCTTCCATGTATTAAACTAAGCTTGTAAATTGGGTCCTTTTTTAAAACTCCGCTTCAAAAATGTTTACAACCTTAGCAAGAAATTAAGGAAATTAATATTTTGGAATTTAAAAATTTAAAAAAACAAGTAGGAAAACCGAAAACCAAGGCTCAAGAAATTCTCGAAAACATAAATTTAAAGTCATATAAATTAAATTGATTAAAAATTTCATCTTGGGGATCAAAGAGACGATTGGTACCTTAACATTTAAAATTTTTTAAAAATTTTTACTTAAAAGGAATAGGCTTCCACGGGAGGGCTGACTACTTAATAGGCAGATTTCCAAAAAAAATCAAACCCTGTTTTTCCAGAGATCAACAAGCTAGATTAAATTTCAGCATGGAGTGTTTTATTCTAGGGTCCAAATTAAAATTTAATATTTATGAAAGAAGTTTAACAGCGAATAAGTACTTAAATATTCTAAAAATACTTTAGCTGAATTATGCGATAATATACCGTTAGCTTAGTTAAATCAGTTATATTTTTAGCAAGACAGTGCTCCAGCACAAATTGCACAAATAATAAGAGCATATTCGGATGATAATTTTTCTGGTCATTAGATTGGCACCCATGGCCCTATAAAGTTGCCTCCAACGCCACAAATTTATCAATTCTAGATTTTTTTCTTTGGGGTTATCTGGAAAATAAAATATATCAAGCAATAATACAATTTAAGAACTTCTGAATGCCACACAATAATTTAAAAATTTCGAAGACCGTCTATTAATATTAATAAATGCACTTCCCAGAATTAGAACGGTATGTAATAAATGCATAGAACATAATTGATTGCAGTTTGAACAATATTTTTAACAGCTAAATAAGTAACTAGTTTTCGCACTCTAATTTTGTAAGGTTAAATTTTAATTTTAATATAAAATTTAACACTATTAAAAATATAATTTAGGTATGGACTAGAAACTTTTTTTAGAGAGAGTTAGATTTAAGCTTCTTGTAACATAAAAATAAGTAATTTCAGTTATAGCCATATAATTTCCTTAATAGGTAGTGGACACTGTAGTAATTAAAATAAAACCAATAAATTTATTAAAAGCGAAACTGGTTTGTTTTTCTTTTTTTATGATAAATAATTCTCTAGTTGAGATTACATGAACACGGCTTAGTATGTAAAATAAAAGTTTAAATTTTAAAAGTTGAATTACAGACTTGAGACTAAAAATGTAAAAAAAAACTATTAGGTACTATATATTTTTGAAAATCTTTCATCCAAAATAGTTAAATAATTAATAAACATACAGGGCATGAAAAAATCATATGTTTGTTTTATATTTCGAAAAAAATTAAATTTAAAAAATATCTAACTTTATCACTAAATTCTAGGTAAATATGCCTGGTTACATCAGTTTTTACTTTTGTTGTATTTACAAAAAAAATTTGAAAACAGAGGAATAAAAAAAAAAAAAATTATCCTGATTCAAAAACGGAGGGATCCTTTAAAAAATTTTTATTCTTTTTTTTAAAAAATCCACTTTAAAACCACAAGTCTCTACCTCTAATAATAACCGAAATACCTTGCAATAACTACAAAAACGGACACCCTTTGTACTTCATGTTACAAAATTTTATGAAAATATTTAAAACTTTTTTGGGGAATTTTATCCATTGTAATACAAACTCACCTACAGGGTGCCCCAAAAAGTAGTGCTGGAGCAACACAAATTCCTTAGGTCAAATAATGCAATTTACGTTTGCCTTATCCCAAATTAAATACAAGGGCCAAACTTTTTTTGTTTTCGTTTCTTCAATAAATTCTTAACAAAAGCATACTGGTCAAATTTGTCCATGCTTTGATGTTGCCAGTAGGGGGAGCTACGTACCCCCTACTTGTTTTAAATGTTTTAACCCTTTTTTAAGTTTTGGTATTTGATCCGTTTATTAAAGAATAAGTTACTATAATTAATTCTGCATCTAAAATGTAAAATTTTTTCCAGAGCAACTGTTTTCGGATAAGCCCCTTTGAAGGACCCCGCAATTTTTCTATGGAAAATGAGTTTCGACCAATTGTTTTTAAACCCTTTCAAAAAGTTCTTAACACGCTGATCAAAGCCTGAAAAATTTTGAAACCCAACCCCCCCAAAATCACCCCCAAAGTTTCTCAAATCCCGGTAACCTATGGTGGGGGTTTTGGGGGGGGGGGAAAATTGAGGAGTTTTCGGTTTTGTGCCCTGGGAACTTTTGATCAGCTTTTTTTCCCTGCAAAGTTTTAAAATGTTTGGGCCCAAAAACCCCTATTTTAAGGAAATTGCGGGGTCCTTATGCTTTATTCGAAGCAGTTCTCCCAGGGGACCTAGGTAGGTAGGTAGGTTTAAAGTGAGTGGATAACACCCTTCCACCCGGGCCGATAGGTCTTTCTGGCTCACACCTTTTTATTTTCTCCCCCAAGGGCCCGACTCCAATAAATCTGATGATCCTGCTGGGAGAGTCTACCTCCCCCCGGGAACAAGGTGTATTGCCGAGGATTGCGGTTTTGTCGTGCCATGCTGGGCACGAAACACAGTATGGTTTTTTTTTATTCATCCCCCTCCATGCCCTCGGCACTCGGCGTCTTCCGCTATGCGATTTGTGCATTGGTATTTTAATCTGCGTGTCCCCTTCAATCCCCCAGGTTTTAGGATAAAATGTATATACATTTTTTATGCAAAGGAATTATAGTAACTTATTTTTAATACTATTTTACTGTTTAAAAAAAAATTATGCTATCTAAAACAAGTTGGGTAGGCGTAGCTGGGCCCTCTCTAGCAACATCAAAAGCCCTGACACATTTTTCTTGCCTCAAAAACCCCCAAACCCCAGATCGCCAATTTTGTACGCTGATATATTTATATGAGGTATATATTTATTTGTCTTCCACGTGATTCTAAAGTTATGGCTTGAGCTAAAATCATGAAATTTGGCACAGTAGTCTTTACAGTGGCTAGAACCTGCCCCGGTTTTTTAAATTTCGCCCGACAAAATAGGAGCAAAAAGTTTTTTTTTTTTACCGTTAGCGGTACGGAAGGTCTTACGGAGACAAGGCTATTTTAATATTGTCTCCCGCCTGGCGGAGACAGGTTTTCATCTAGTTACTTATTAATTACGCAGAGAGTTATTTTAATACAGCTGAAATTAAAAGGACATTTCATGCTTAACAACGCGATAATATGTGTACAGGATATTAAATCAATTGCAGACAGGTAATCCCTTTTAAACAAATTTTAGTGCCCAAAGTTGTGAATTAGTCACCGTAAAAGAGCTTAAAATAGTTATTGTTTAAGAAGGTAAAGGGTTAAGTGATCAATAAAACAGTTAAGATGAGTTTATACCTACAAATTATAAAATATACACAGAGGATAGTCTGTCTCAAAGTATATCGTTATGGTTTTTGACGGACCATACCCCCAAAAAACCTTTAACAATTTTTAAATTTTTGTTATTGGGTAAACCCATTTGTTCAAGGGCAGGGGTGGGAGGTATTTCTTGATATTAACCATTAGGCATATAAATATTTTGGCTAATATTTTATTTGGGATTTTTGAATAACCGTTTTAACGTGCGTTTCGAAAAGTTGTTTTACGAGAATATAACTATGTCGCGTCGAAATCATTTTTTCATTAGATGAAAAAAAGGTTGTGAAATGTGTATGAAACTTAATTAGTAGAGGTCAAAAAACAAGAAGCTTAAAAAAGAAACCCCTACTCACAAAAACCCCATATCATCGATAGATATTATTATTGGTGAATAATTGAACAAAAGAAAAAAAGGTGATTTTTAACTTACCGTATGACAATATTGATCAGGACCTAAAAAGAAGGAAAATTATTGTCTCATGAAGCGCAGTTGTTCCTACCTTGGATTTTAAAATGAAAAGAAGCTAGACGAAGACGAAACCAAATTTTAAAATTAGCGTGCCCCCCTCCATGATTGTTTTAAAAAGGGATTTAAATACGCAAAATAGACAAAAGACAAGTAGTAATGGAATCGCACAGATTACCATTGGATATTTAAATACCTTCAAGAAATTAAAAATAGGTTAGAAAGCAGATCCATAATTTACCTTGATTAAACATGGATGTGTTAATTCCACAAACTGTCAGACAAAAGCACCTTCAAAAACGCATTACCATAATACACGCTGGTTAAAAGGGGTTTGTCCCAAACTGTTGTTTTTGTCTGCAAAGAATATTAGATATTCTAGCTTGGGTTATCATAAGGATCAAGTGCAAACTTTTTTAAAACTGGTTTCAAAATTATCTTTAAAAAAATATTCCAAACAACAATGTTATTGGATGGATAAAGCAAGCTACCACAGCCGTCTGCTACACAAAGCACCAGCTTTATTAAGTTCAAAAACTGAAATCCAGGAGTATTTGTTACAAAATTATATTTATTTTAATTTAGTTAAAAAGCGCAACTTTGGAAGTCCTAAATTATTGAAATTTAAAAAAAAATATGTATGGGGATAATTTGGCTGAACAGACTGCATACTGTCTTACTCTTCCTTCGTATCACTGTATGTTTAACCCCATGGAGCATTTATGGAACCAAGTAAAATCAAAGATCAGAGCAAAAAATGTTACCCTACTTTAAGTCTCAGTGTTATAAATTTAAAAAAAAATGTAATTAGTTGAAAGCTGAAAAAATTCAGTACAGCACATTATAAATTGAGGTTTTTTACATTCCTATAAAAAAAACAACATAAATCCTATTGTAATTAATTTTAATGATGACTCTGATAGTGAAACAAAATTAGATTTAGATATTTAGATTAAAATGTAATTATGTATTGATACTATAGTTATAAATTTATTTAAACTTTGCATATATTTAATTTTTTAATGTAATTTTAAGTTTAATACCTCCCTTAAATAAACAATAAATTATAAATTTATATTATTAGAGTCCGTCACTAACGTTCTGTCCTTTAATACCTACTGATCCGCAGTTTTATTGTTGTCGGCAGGTAAAATCCATAAATGAAGGCAAAAGCTAACACGGTATACTTTGAGACAGGCTATACCGTTAAAAATTTGTAGAGGCAAGGAATATAAAGAAGAACAAAAATTTAATAATCTTAATCATAACTATCTATTAACTCTTATTACATTTTTATGTAAAAATAAATCTGCGCATGCCTGAGAAAATTTTAAAAACCTAGTTATATGTTATCATACGCCGTATATACCTAATTTTGTGTATTTATTAAAATCTTTATCCCATTTTATTTTTGTAACTAACCATAATGCTCCTAATAGAATCGACGCTTTCTCAGTTGCAAATGTCAGCTTTTGTAAGCTTAACACTCTTACTGTCGACCATTAATGCCGGTTAAATCTAGGTGCCAATATTATTTTTCAGAATTAATATTATAAATTAAAACACATCTTTTATAACATTTATTTTAATAAAATACCTACTTAAAAGAACATTATTTTTTACACAAAAAATAAACTCAAGAGACGCGTTGGCGGCACACTGCAACAACAAACGTGTCCTATGATTAGTTAGTCGAATTATATCATTTTAAATGAAGAAACTTTATTATAATTAATAGAAAGAAAACATACAGTATTTTAAATATAAAACAGATAACTAAGTAAGAATATAATAAGGATGATATGAGTTATACCCAAGGAAGTTTAAAGGTGTATGGAAGCCCAATACTGTAGAACAAAATTGTCCAGGCGTGCAGGGCAGCGGGAATCGGGGGATTGGCCCCGCGGAGTTTGCGCAATGAATAGTAGGTCAGAGTCGGACTTCCATAATTCTTTGTTACTATCTATAAAGTTGACATCATCAAATGTCAAATTCAAGCATTCACTTTTTTTTTTTTGCACAAAATTGTTGGTTATTAAGCGATACTACCATAGAATATTTAAAATTATTGTGTAATATTGGATTTTATATCATCTGATATAATATGGAAAGGATAGATGGCGCCACTTTACAGCCTTCTATTTAAATGGTCGATATTTTTGGGAGTTTTGTATTTTTACCAAAAATCTTTGTAAATTAATAAAAACACGATTTTTTAAAAATAAATTTCAAACATTGTATGATAGTTTCATGTAATTATCACCAATTTTGTGATAAAAGAAGGGCAAGATAGTGTAAATGAGTTTAATTTAACCCTAAGATTGTGGTTGCACATTAAAAAGTGAAAATTTTTATAACTGCTTTTTAGGCATATACTTTTCACTAATAACAAACATTCATGAGACAGAATAACAGTGGTTAAAAATGTTTAGTAACTTTTGGTACCTAGGTATCCATTGTAACAATAACCGTTAAATATTATGTGTCTACAGTATGTCGAGCTTAAAAAGTTGATAATGTAAGTTTAAGAAACCAAAAATTGAATTTCTTTTTAAACAAATACAGAAAAAACAAAAAGGAACTTTTACATAAAATTGTACTTTCTTTCATTCAATTAGAGGGACATGTATATTAAAATTTGCCTGGTCTGCCCAGCAATTAATAATTTTGATCCTTTAAAAGAATGTACTAAATTATTAAATGAAATAAAAGTCCCTAAATGTAAACCTTATTTCTTTTTAATAATCCACAGAAATACACAAACATTGTGGAAATCATCTAAAAGATAGTTAAGATTGCCTTACTTTTCTCACTGCTATTTCCTATGAAATTTTTATTTTCTATAATTCATAATTGATATATTATTATTTATTCGGTTACCTAACGTTACGTCTCATATGAATCACCTAATTTAAATATAAGAAATACTTACCTAAAGAAAAAAATGCCGGGTATGTTACCCTTAGATTTGCAAGATAAAACCATACAACCTCTAGTCATTTTGTTACGATATTATAAGTAACAAACAATTAACACAAAATTATTGTCACAATTTAATAAACACTAATCACTAAAATAAGGTTTTTATAAATCCAAAAAAACTTCTGCAACTACAAAATATAATCACACAAAGCAAAACAATCGAAACTAATAGCTCCCAAAAAGTATAATGTGTTGCCTAACTACACACTGATTTATCAGTCTGTAAGTAGGCAATACATTAAATTATTTCGTGGAATTTCGTTATTGCGCAAAATCGGCGGGGCCAACTTTGACAGTTATTTTCATACTGGGCTGGACATTTTTTGATCGAATGGGCCATAGCATTGGGCTTCCATACACCTTTAAACTTCCTTGGTTATACCTTAATTTTAAAATATGTATAAGTAAAATTTTAGGTATAAAAAACATTATTTATTCACTTTTTAGTTATCATATAAACTGGTATGTTCTCAAAACAATAGATCTGTCGCCAACTTGTTAAACCCAAACTATTTGAAAACTGTTATCTGTTAGTGAATGTGCTCAAAAATGCATTTAATGACCAAACAATAAAACTGCATAACCTGAACTGACCAGAACTTCTGCTGACACACAAGGTTTTAGTTCATCATTCTGTGAATTTGATAGAAAAAAATCGAACAGTTACACAGTACATTTAAGGTTCTATTGTGTGTGCTAAACATGTAATGTTTAATTTTATTTTCTGAACTTATACTTTTTTAAAATTTTCCCTATTATTATTTTTTGGTACTCATTTTGTATATTTTTGGGTATTGCGTTCTAACTGATAAGTATTTGATTTTTTTAAACGATAGTCAGATGGACATCCCAAGTACTTAGCCATACATACATCATACGTTGAAAAAATACCAGCGGAGAAAAAAAAACGGCAAATTACAAAATTATATAAACAACTTTTTGACATTTTAAACTTAATAGTCTAGATTAGTATTAAGTTTTCATAGCATCTACGAATCAAGTTTAAAAGTTATTTATGGATTGAAAACAATTTGCTTTTCACTTTATAAAGGGTATACAAAACATTATAAAAAAATAATTCCAAATTTCCAATACCTTATCTAAATTAGTTTTTTTTTAATATTAAAATCATAATTACCATATTTTGCGAATCCTAGAAACATAGTGGCGATTTGGGAAATTGACAGGCCCTTCTAAAATACATATTTAATATATTTAAAAAATATTTTTAAATATAATAATAATTGTACGAAGAATGCCGGAGAAATTAATTTTAAATGAGTTTGCTACGGTAAAATTTATACAAACAAATTTTCCAAAACATTTCTTAGTGCAAGTATGAGAATAGAACGTATCTTGGAAAAAAATCTCTGAATTGATATTTTTAAAAAATTGTAACCCTAAATAAATACTTTTATTAAATATAAAATTGTTTGCAAAGCACCTGTTTATTTTTAAAAATATTAATTATCTTATATGCTTACATACATATTGTTAGTATTTTTTATTATTTATGTAAAATTATTTTAAAAGTCTTGGTCATGGGGTTCGGATTTTCTGTGTTTTTATGGGAATTAAAAATTAATTACAGCTTTTTATTTAATTTTAAGAATTCTGCGTTTCCAATAATATATCGGACAGGCTAGCTTTTTAGCTAAATTTGTTCGTGAATTTAACCTTTTATAAACTAAACTTAAAATTAGTAATTATATTTTAAATGTCATTTTATCAGAACTGACAAATACCAAATACAAAAAATTTAACTACTTTTTTTTAAACCATTATTAATATTGGTGTAAATATATTAGGTATGTTTGGAATTCAGTAAATTTAAAAAAAAATTACAATTATTTACACTTTTTCTACCCACGTAGTCTTTAAATACATCTTCCATAAGAGCGCTTATGTAAAAAAAGTGTAAACTAGTGTACAATTTTCCTAAATAACAAACAAATCAATTGTATCTTTTAATCAATTTCCTCCTGTAAAGCACTATAAAATCAGATAAATAGTATTAGCAAGACATACCCTTGTGTTCAGCCAATTGAAGTGGGTCGACAATATATACGAAAATTGGCAATAAAGTCGACTTACCAAGAGGATGAAATAGGTGGCCGAATCTGTTTGAATTGTAGTATACCTTAAAATTATAAGGAGAAACCCTAGATTTTTGAATAGAAAAGATAACACAATAAACACGTACTTACGGTCAGACATCGGAAAAGGACGTAACGCGTAAGTAAGGTCGTTACTTTCTGTTGCCAGCTTGAAAAAATGTAAACATTTCTTAATAAAAGTGTCTTTAAGTTCTATATTTATAATAAAAAATGGGCATAAAAATAAATAGATTACTAGATTTGTCTTTAAAAAATAACTAATTAAAAGATAATTTTGCTACGTAAACCCTTTCATATTTATTTTTATTTACTTAAGTACGTTTCGCATTGCTACATTTCTCCCGCAAAGAAAATTTTGCGGGCGGAATGTGGCAATGCCGCTTTAACGCGCGTAGAAATTTTACAACCTGTCCGTTGATAAATGGAACGATTACGTGTAGTGCGACGTTGCCTTGGGTTTCTTTAAGTGTTTAGTGGTGTTTTTATTAAAACAATCGGTTAAATCTATTTACAAACTTATAATAAAAACTCTAAAGTGGTGCGTGAATGTGTTTTGTGTAAAAAATTGAACTATTTACACGAAGATGTGTTTTTTTAGGTAAGTTAGGTTCTGTTCGCTAGGCAATGTTTTTACAAAGGTCAGTGGCGTAGAATTAAAATAGCCTGAAGGAAAGTAACAAGACCAAAAGTTATTTATGCATTGTACTTGTTTTATTTTATTTGAATTTTATCGAATTTATTAGTGTGTGAGTAGGTTTATAATATTGTGGAAGAAATTATACATTCAAAGTTATTTGGGATCTTCAGCATGGAGCCTCACGCTTTATGTGAAAGATTTTGTTGGCTACATTTCTAGCTTTGTCGTCAGGAGTTTAAAAACTGTGTGACTTGTGTAAAATGCACAAATTTATTAGAAACCGAAAGGCCTTTGTCTCAGTTACAACTAAGAAAAGCTTATGGAAATTTAATAAATGCTAGCCCGTTAGTGGTGGAAATATGCCAGGCAGGGGAAACATTCTTTAGAATTGTACATAACACAATCAGTATCTTGAATAAAAATATAAATAACTTAATGGACATGCTGGTGGTTTAAACCATTCGTACTATTTTCCCAAAAATATTAAATTATTTTGGAGACCATCTTTTTGATGGTGGCATTCTTAATGATAACCATTTTTTTTCATCAAATTAATCCTATTAAAATTTTTTAAAATTCCTATACATTTTGGAACAAATCCTGGATAAAGCAAAAATAAATAGAACGAGGCGTATAAATACCAAAACTATTTTATTTAGGAATAAGTAAGATAATATAGGGAAGTATTCCAATTCTTAATAGATGGGAAATGTTTAAGGGCGCGCTTGCACGAGTGTGTCTTGCACACAAAGCATTTTTTATCCTTATTTTTATGATTGCGGAAGTTGGGATTAAAATACTTATGTGAAGAAACCTGTATGTTACACATTTCCCATTATGCATAGCAGGATTAGAATACCTTCTTATATATTATCTTAGGAATAACTAGATATTTTTTTTATTTTTGCCTAATTTATTATATATTATGTTATTTTTGGTACCCAATTATAATTAAAAGTATCCCCAGTTTTTGATTTTTTTTTTATTAATTTGTGGCCCACATTATTCTGAATTTATAGGAGAAAAGTAATTTTGTTTAAATAATCAATGTACCAAGAATATTTTATGTTTTTTTTAGAATAAATTATTTCATAACTATTTATGTTGCTAATCAATATTTTTTCATAAACTAAAATTAAAAAGATCCCCATAATTAGAACGATTTAAAAATTAATATTTTCAATTAATTTGTGTCTAATTGAAACTTCTAACATAAACCATACGCCACTGGTTAAAACTGCAAGGCTCCGTACAATGTTGCCTTGATCTTTCCCAATTTATCTTCCATCCTTTTTCCCCTTATATGATTTTATTGATAATGTCTGGGACAAAACAAAGTGTCACTTATGAATAAAATGTTAAGTCTTTTCTTTCTTTCGTCTGAGGGAGAAACATTATTAAAAACAAGCTTTAATTTGCATATACCAAAACGAAGAAAATTACCTTTAATTAAATCAGACCCATTAAATTATAAGATTACACAATTTATATTATATGAAAGCTTGTCGTAAGATTTACCTATTTAAAAAAAAAACATGATTTTTTTCTTAATATAACTTATGTCAAGATCAAGTTACATAATATGATTCTCTTGTTTGTCGACACAGGCACATCTCGGGAAAAGCTGTTATATCAAACAAATTGTGTAATGTTATAAACTGTTGGGTTGAATTTGATTTAAAGATTATTTTCTTCTTGTAAATAATTTATCGTAATTATAATGGTTTTTAATTTTTTGCAATAATTTTCTGCTTAGAATTAATAATAATATTAATAGTATAATTAATTAAATGGCACATTCGAGTAGGTTATGATATTTTTATAAGCATTTGTGTCTAACATTTGTATGGGCAGAATAAGTTGTCCTTACTTAAACGCCCCCGCGATCTTGTCTGTTCTGTAAATCGCTGGAAAATCACAATAATTGGCATAAACACGCACTGCACAATTTTGAAATCTCACGACTAGGCCTTAGATAACTAAAACAGGCCGTATTAACAAAAAAGTTAAAGTTGATGTTGAAACCAGTCCCCATTGGTTTTGGTTTTAAGGATATGTATAGAGTCAAAGAGATTTAAAAGTGTAAATGTGTTAAATAAAAAAATACAAATATACTAAAATAATCCAAAATCCAAGCACAAGCGGTTAGAAAGAAAATATGCTCCATACTTTTGTAACTGATTAACCCATTAAAGTTTTTTTTCTTACTTACCAGACATGCAAAAAGGGATCGTCCTCGGTCCAAGTCCCAGAGTATTAATACAGAGTGTAACATAAATATGGAACGCTCAAAATACCTTCCATACCGTTTATCCGATTTTTATGAAATTATGTACTCGTAGGTTCGAAATTACGCCGGATTGAATGGTGAGCTTCGCGTCGTTGCCAAGTTTAGCGTTTTTCTGAAATCGAATGTAACTTCGTTTTTTTGAACGGAATACCCTGTATTTAATTCAGTTATTAAGTTCTGCTTAAAATTGTGTATACTTTTTGTAAAAAGTATTTTTTTCTAACAATAACAGTTTCTGAAAGAATTAAGATTAAAGTAATACTTAATGTATTTTACCTACAAATACTTGCACATGTAAGCTTACCTGGAATATCTGACATTGTCAGTATTTTTACACAAATTATTTACACAAAATGGATCATTTAACTGAAACCCAAAGAATCAAAATTATAATGATACTGGGTTATGGGGACAGAATGAGAACACAACAAGAAGTTTGTAATATTTTTAAAGACAAATATTCTGACAGAAATCCGATCATTCGTCATATTCGATCATATTCGATTCATTTTCCTTAAAAAGCCTGAAATATATGGCAAGAATACATTTGCAATAGGTCTCTGGGGACATCCATTAATTAGGCAAGCTAAAAATGGGGCGAAGGGATCCAACAAAATCTCATAAAATCTTCCTTAAGGGGTTATTAAAAATTTGATATAATATTCTAAACCCACACACAAAAAAAAATCAAATGACTAAATAATTAATTTTTAAAGAAGCCAGAAAGTTAAAGTCAATTTTCTCAAAACTATGGATTTGGCGGTTAGTCATGTGATGTATAACGGGGTCCATATTTCCTCTACTCTAAAGATCTATGACGAAAATTTTCTGCAAAAAAGTGATAAATCTTGACCATATTTACATACTGTATTTTTTAAATAACTTTCATCGAATGGCAGTAAAGCCTTGTGGTCACTTGCCAAAAATATAAGTCAAAACTTTTGCACACATTATTTTCCACCCCTAGTCTTTAAAGATCAAATTGTTTTTACCTAGAAAGGAAAAGCCGAACTATTTGGCAAACAATTTGCTTCCAATTCTATCCTCGATCCTTTTATTGATCGTCCTCTTTCAACAGTTGCCCCTGTTTCTTATAAAATGTCCCATATCATTTTAAAACTCAAACAGATCGGGCGTATTTTTTCTTCTCTTAATACTAAAAAATCGTCTGGGTTGGAAGGCATACAAGCAATCGTCTGGAAAAAATGTGCTCCGGAGCTTGCACCAATCCTAACTCGTCCGTTTCGAATCTCTTACGACACGGGCATTTTTCCCGAGAGCTGAAAAGCTGTACGTGTGCAACCTGTCCCCAAGAAGGTTTGCAAAACTCTTCCTTTTAACTATAGACCCATATCTTTTCTTTTTGTTGTCTGCAGAGTAATGGAAAAATTCATTAATTCTCAAATCTTGAAGTATCTGGGAAAACACAAGATCTTACATGACAGATGTATGTATGTAGTATGAATTCCGTCACAGAAGATCCAGAGCTGATCTTCTTTTGTTTCACACAACTGGAATAAGTCCTTTGAGTTTCTTGGTGAATCCCAGATCGTTGCTCTTGACATATCCAAAGCTTTCAATCAGGTCTGGCATGATGGGCTTTAACAAACTTCCTTCCTACTGTCTTCCATCAAGCACCCACTCTGTTTCTTTTACACATTAACGATCTTCTTTCTTCCAATATCAATCCTATTTATAGTTTTGATGACGATAGTACCCTCCACTCTACATTTAATTACTTAAGCCAGTCTATAAGCCTGATTTAGAAACCAAG